>BQMF02000725.1:0-143523 GCA_027922465.2 Turritopsis dohrnii | reverse complement strand
AGCGTGTATAAAATGCTTGTTTCGTATCAGGATCGAGAGTATAAGATGGATCCTTATCATTTTTTCAAGTACATCAATCATTTTAGCTTTATTCATTTGCTTAACATATTTTATTTTTCGTGATGCACATAATTTATCATGTATCATAAGTCATTGATTGGTAATCTGATTCTGTTTTGTCGGTCATGTTTATTCTTTATATAAAGATAATAAAAACTTTTAAGCCACTTTGATGTCATTTTTTTAACAAAATGAGCTAAAATAAACGTTGTTTATAAATAAAAAATGTCAGACACTAAACTTCAAGAGATTTATTATCAACCTCAAAACTTATGGAAAGGACAAAAGGCTGTTCGCAATCTAAGAGGATTTGGTTCAAACCGAAGGTAATTAAGAAGTGGCTATCAAAACAAGCTTTGTGGCAAGTACATTACCAGCACCGAAACATGTTGAACGTTCCATTATGAGGTAACTAAACCGAATGAGATTCATCAATTTGATATATTGTATATGCCTAGTGATATGCTATATGGTAATAAATACAAGTACATCTTATCCGGTATCGATGTTGCTTCACGTTACAAAGTAGCCCGACCTTTGAAGACTAAGAAAGCCAAAGAGGTTGCCGATATGATAAGAGATATCTATAGAGTTGGACCCTTAAACTATCCAAAAGTATTTCAATGTGATAACGGTTCAGAATTCAAAGCCGATGTGACAAAGCTGTTGGAGAAGAATAACGTCGAAATTAAAAGAGTAACTACTAAATATAAGCATACCCATACAGCGTTTGTCGAGGCGTTGAACAAGATACTTGCTGAAAATTTATTCAAAATACAAGATGCTCAAGAACTGAACGATTCGGAAAAGGTATCATCTACGTGGGTCAAATATTTGTATAAACTTGTGGATAGATTAAACGATACGAAGACTCGGATGATCGATATGAAACCGAAAGATGCTATTAAAATGAAAGAGGTAACTCTCGCTAAACGAGAGAGCTATCCACCTGAAGAAAAATTACCTCAAGATGGTTTGTATAGATATCTATTGCAACCGGGTGAAGAGCACGACGACCATCGAAAAAGAGCAACAGATAGGATATGGTCAAAGAAGACATATAGATTGAGTGAGGTAATAGAGCAACCTGGTAACCGTGTAATGTATTACCTTCAAGATGGACCTGAACGAGCTTTTGTGAAAGAAGAGCTGATATTAATACCTGAAGATACAGAGCTACCTCCTGATTATGTGCAAGGTTGGTGAATCGTACAAAAATATCTTTACTAGAAACAAGTAAAGATGAGTCGACGAGATTTTATCTAGCGCCATATAATGTCATAATCAAAGAATTGTCTTTCTGAATTCTTTTGAGATTGTTTGAGACCTTTCGGTCTGACAAAGGCCTCTCTAGAGCTCCAACCATAATCATTTAATTCAATGAAAAGTCTTTCAGGCAACCACACCTTATATATATTTCCTGCTTCATCTTTCAACTCTGCATACATAGCTTTTGTAGAAAAAAATTTAACATGATAAATCACGTTTTCAGGTAGCTCTCGCCACTTTATGATCTCTGCCATTTGTTCCTTGTTTTGCTTTTTGATTGTTTGTTCGAATGTATCAACTGTTGGGAATTCCATTGTCTATATATATACTTGTGATCATATCTCTTTATATCAGTTTTATCACTTTTTCAAATTGAGGAACACATAACCACACATCCTAGTAACCATTTTCGTTTATGGATTTTTTCAAGTTTTGGAGTTCTATCATCAAACTTTTTTGAAATTGATTTTGGGCTTCGGTATCCATCTTTCTATCTATAGAGCTGAGTTTTTGTAAAGCGCTGTAATATGTTCTCTGCAAAAACCTGGAACTCGGAGAGATTGATCCTCCCATTAGTCAGCGCCTGACTTATGTTAGTTTCGAACACAGCGATTGAGGATGTAACAATATCATATAATTTTATGACTTTTTCTACTTTCTTTTGATATCTTTTGACGAAAGCTGTGGTAAGTCCGGTACAGATAGAGCCGGCTAAGGCTACACCACCTAATCCTGCAGAAATAGGTATTCCGATAATAGTAGCCCCTGTTGCAATTGAACCGATGCCAGAGCCAATGGTTATAGCGCTTGAGCTAGCATTTAGTAGCATCGATCGTTCTATCGCCTTGTTGTATCTCTTGAGCTTGATGCTAAATTTATCCTTTAGTTTTCTCAACTCTTCGAATTCGGAGTTTATTATACTCGCGTTGAACTTTTCCTGCTCATTCAAATCTTCAGGAGCGGTGGGTAGTTTTGGGTATATTGAATCAGTCATATTTAGAGAGAGAGAGATTATGTTATAATAATAAATAATAAATTATCCTCTAAATAAATAAAATGGCGGACATTGACATTGACCCCTTTGGAGAACATGGGATGACGACAGATGAAACAACCGATGAGACGTTTCCTCTCATACCGACCGGTGACCGTACGGGTGCACAGATACATACATCAGGTGAACGAGAAACATCATTTGAAGGTCATAGTCTGAATACTAGAGTTTTGAAAGAACTAGTTGAAGGGGTGTATGATAGATTATCTGAAAGCCTCAATCAGGAAAAACCTAATTCCAAACATACCGATCTGTTTGAAATCAGAGAAGGTAAATTATACTACAAAGACAGTAGCGATCCATTGACGAAGAGAGATGGAATACTAAGGGCTACCGGTACTATAGCTGATATATTGGGTAAGGAGGGGTTACGTAAATTAGGGTTTGATATACCTATTGGTAAAATAACAGCACGACAAGCAGTTATGTTAAACAAAATACAAGAACAACTCCCTTCATCATCTAAAATCACAAAATCGAGTGATGTAGAGCTTGAGGAAATTACGGGGAACATTGCAAATAGTACGGAAGATTTAATTTCAACGCTTAGACAACAATCTGTCGATCATGAAATGACTCAGACCGGCGATCTATTTGAATATCCTGTACGTGAGCTGTTAGGATTGGATAAGGCGCTGAGAAACATAAGAGGAGGTCTTCAGGAAGAGGTTGCGAAAAAGGTTCGAATAGAACAGCATATCGATCGAGAGAAAAACAAGTTGGAAGAGATGGAAAATGATGCGACAAACACGGACGAACAACGAAAAGAGGTCGAAGATCGAATGGAGGGATTACATGAAGAGTTGAAAGCTAGGAAAGAGAACATTAATATTCTCAAAGGTAAATTAAACAGTCAAGTTACGAGCATCAAAGAAACCATTGCTAAAGTCCTCGACAAAGATACCTCATTAGGTGAAAGGATACGAACACTATTCCGTGAACAAAGTATCACAATCGTTAGCATTCTGACAGTGTTTGGTATGGCTATCGGTGTTCTTGTGGAAGCTTTGTTACCATCAGCAGCTGGAAACTCTTCGCAAAATCCTGACAAAGGTGGTGATAAAAAGAACGATGCAAAGGAATGGATAAAAAATAAACTAAAAGCGTTAGCATCACTTCTAGGTAGATTAGCATCTAAAGCGGCAGAGGCTTTACCGGGAATAATTGGGTCTATCGTATCGTGGATACTCACTAGAGCAAAAGAAGTTGTAGGTTGGTTGAGTCAAAATTTATGGGCTCTGATTGTAGGGGTTGGATGGATGATCTATACATACCTTGTCACTAGACGGTAACCATCTGAAAGTGTATATGTTACATGTATCGTGTAACATAATTTTTGTTGATGGTCTTCATCTTTCAAAATACCACACAATTCCACCAATACCGAGCATACTCAGAGCTATAAAAGCCAATTCTCTTTCATGTTGATCATGACTCGGTGTATAAAAGTCGCTCAATACAGGCTCTCGTGGTAGCGGTTCAAGATGATTACTAAATACACTATTGTACTCTCTCATTGCATCATTTAGTTCTACGAATTTTGAATCAGCCTTCTTTTCGAGCATGAGCTGCTTATTGATGAAATCGATCCTTTCCTGTCGTTTTTGCTGCCATTCAATCTGTGCTTTTTGTAATTTTTCTATGGCCAAATCATGACGTTTTCTTTCCTTATCGATTCTGTCTTTGGATAAACTTGAAAACAGATAGCTTGATCCTGTGAAAGCCAAAGCGTTAGCTAAAGCTCCACCCAACATCATTGCGATAGAAGCCATATTTAGATATTGATATTTTCAGGTAAAATCTTTTGTTTGATTAAGTAGTCCTTTGTCACTTCACTAGCGGCGATAAGGGCAACTAGTTTTCCCGTATCTTCCAAGTCGAACTTTTGAATAGAGGGAGGTGTCATTTTTAATACCTTTTTTCCTAGCATAGAGTAGCCGATGCGAAACGCAGACGACTGATGCATGATATAAATCGTTGATGATACTTTTCTTGTCCATGTTTGTTATATATACATTTTTTTCTTTTTATTCCATTTCATGTTTATTGATTTTCACTGGTATTTTAGATTTTTGTGGAAGGGGGGTGGATGGTGACCCATGGGGTAATATTTGCTCTTTCTTTTTATACACAAAATAAGCAAATCCACCAACTAAACCGAGAGCTATTATTCCACCTACACCATAGGTGTAGTTCATAGGTTGTTCATTTGGTTTGGTGAGAGAAGCCTGAGGCTTCTCCATTTCTTTTTGAGGTGACACTTGTTTTAATTGTTCTCGTTTTTTACGGTTGTATTCCGCCAACTTCTTACCCGCTTCAACCTTTTTTGGGTTCTTCGTTGTCACTTGAATGGGAGTCTGTTCTTCTGACATTTTTATTATCTGTTGTATTTATATTATCATCGGATTTATTTAAATATCTTTCATTGATATAATGCTTCCCGGTAATAAGTCCAACACTGAGTGGTGCTAATAATGGACCGTATTTATAATATAAGCCACATGCAAATCTTTGAAGAGCAGAGTTTAAGGAGGGGTCAGCTTCCAAGTCATTGCTCAGCGCTTCTTGATTGTCTATTCCTAACATTGTACAAGCCCCCCTCGAATAAATGCGTATGAGTGATTTCCCCAAGGATTTCCCCCATTGACCTGATAGTTTAGCTTCATAGATACTAAAAAGTTGTTCTACCTTTTCATCTTTAAGTTTGTTAATCTGCTCTTCCGTGTACATTTTCCCTAAGTATAGCTTGCTATTACCGGTTAAGACACACTCGAGTAATTTTTGTCTTTTACCATCTGAAGGTGGAAATTCACCCGGAACATCATAACTCTGGTTGATTAAATTATCGATCGCTGTTTCCGCCATTTTTATTAGAAAGAGGTATTTTTTTAACACAAAATAAAAGTAAAATAGCGAGATCAGCAGTATGCTTAATAATATAAAGTTGACATATTCTATCATTTTGTTGTGTTTGTTATAATTTTCTTATACTCTCTTATAATTTTGTTGAAATTTGTTGTATAAGAGTTTGCTATCTTCTTGTAATTTTGTTGAAATTTGTTGTATAAGAGTTTGCTATCTTCTTATAATTTTGTTGAAATTTGTTGTATAAGAGTTTGCTGTCTTCTTATAAGTTTGTTGAAATTTGCTGTATAAGAGTTTGCTGTCTTCTTATAAGTTTGTAAGACAAAATAATTATAAGAGGATGATGATGTTTAATAATATATTCTAACATTGTTAAATAAATAAACATTGTTTACTTAACAATTATGTCCGATGATGAATCCTCAGATGATGATATTATATTTTCCCATCAAGATACAAAAAGGGTTACTTTTAATGATATAGTAATGGTCCATTATATCTATGCTTGTGAATCTCGTAGAAGTAACTGGATAGAGGCTGCTGTTGACAGAGTACGCTTTGAATCGAGGATTAAACATATTGGTAAAATTCTAGATCCTGTATTGAGACGTAAATTATTCTCTTATAAGTAGTCTTATAACAGTCTTACAGTAGTCTTATAGTTTTTGTTACAAGAGTCTTGTAACAAATATGTCAACTTGTTTAACAAATCACGTGCGTTCTTGGGTGTTCCATTCTCATGACTAGGCATGTGTGTTTCCCTCCTTTCAGTTTTTCCTTGACATTTTTCAATTCTTCTTGCGAATCAATGACATCGTTCTCTTCATGAATGGTGGCTAGATCGTTTCTATCTTTTGGATACCACACATATAACATTTTAGCTTGCCGTCGTAAATTTTTAGGTATAGCCGTGTATGATTGTGTAAGTAACCATAGCGAATGATTTCGATGTCTGCCGCTAATTGCCAACTCGAGCAAAGGGTTTCTCTTTTTGTCCAATTTTTCATCAGCTATGATGTCGTCAATGAGGAATAAGGTTTTGTATCCGGCGCAAAAGAAGTCCATTTTCTTAATATATTCATACAAAGATCCTTCCGGCTCAATTAAAATCACATAGCTGTCATTCCAGAACCACTTCCGATCTCTGTAAGTCTGATTCCACCTCAAGGTGGGACATATAATCACGATGAAATCAAAGTGATCATAGTATTCATTTTCTAATAATTTTATGACACGATCCGTTTTGCCGCACGATGTTGGTCCGACGAATAATGCCGTGTGAGGTTCTTTCATGTAAAGTGTGTCCATTTTAATATAACGCAGACATAAATTCTCCGTTTTGAATATTTAATTGAGCGTCCATTATTAGATATATATATGCGTTTAAGTTTCCTGCAGTTTCAGCGGTCTTTTCAATCTGTAAAGTGATGCCTTCACTCGCATTTTCAATCCTTCGACCAGTCCCATGCAAAGCATTCTCATCAATTGTTCTGAAATCTAACCATAGAGCATACTTGTTTGTTAAGTAATCAGAGACTTTTACATCATGTAATCCCAAGCGCTTTCGGTTTTCGCCGACGCTATTATCTTTTGGTTTTCCTTCAGCAAAATACTTGCAAATCTCATTGTATTGTTCAAACGGCTGCATCCCTTGAGCAAAAAGTTGGTTAGGCTTACCCTCAACGATGACAGATACCTTTTTGATCTTTGGATTGTAGAATTTGCAGGATTCTCGTTTGTAGGATTCTTCTTCTTCAAGCAGAACTAAAATACCCTTCAAAGATTTGGCAGGTGTGTTGAATGACCAATTCCATGTTGTGTCTCACTTGTTTACTCTAATTTGCCTGTGCCGCAAAATCCTATCATAGAGCAAAGCCATGTTTTGATATTCAGAAGCGATTTGTCTAGCCAACGTGGGTTGTGTCACAAGCTCATATTCAAGTGAGATGTTGGATATTTTGTATTTACCGTCTGGGGTTTTTCTTTGACCTGCGGCAGAAGTTGGAGGGTCAGAATAGATAACTCGGTTATAGTCGTTAAATGTGATCTCGTAGCAAAGCCTATTACCTAATCCGGCTTGATAATATGGGATAGTACTATCTAGCATTTCAAAGTCGAGTGGAATGACAAACTTGTTTTTATAGGTGTCAGCAATGGCTTTGTCTTCATCATCATTATCATCTTTATCAGAAGCGTTGATCCTCAATTTCATACAATTTTCTGTACACCCATCGTCGATGATGATACCCTGTCTTATCGCGTTTCTCTTTTCAAACTTGGTTAACCATAAATCTCTGTAGCATCCAAAAAGATCAAAGTCATCGATGCTCAATATCTCATTACCTTCAAACTTGACAGCCAACTTTTTAACAATAGCTCTCCCAATGTTACTGACCAATGTTCTTTTTGAGTCAGCTTTCGACTCGAGTTCAATATCAAAACTTAGATTCGTTGTTCCTGGGATAATGACATCATCACTTCCTAAATTTGGAAACCTAACCAATAATAGCTGATTTTGATCGATCTCACTCGGATTGTGTGTGACAATTACTTTTTGACGAGAACCTTTTACACCGCGGGCAGTTCTAAGTGAACGTTCTGGATTTAACCTCTTTCCATACTCCATTATTAATTATGATATATATAATTAATTATTACTTTTTATCTCGGTTTAGCGGATGTGCAAAACAACGGTTGTACCCAGATCTTCACTTAGTATACCCCCATGCTGATCTGTCAGTCTCAACGTGAGAGACTGAAATACACCATTTTTTAATTTTTTGTACTGAAGGTTTTTAGGCTCAGTATGTGTAAAGTCACTATATTTAGCGATGGGGACGGTTAGTAAAATATCACTTAGCTTTCCATTCTCAAGATTTTGAGTGTTGTCGAGTTCAGAGAGATGTAAATTCATTTTGGTTATTTTAGCTAGCGTATTTGTTTTGATTATTTGAGGGTATTTGGCTAATGATTTAATTTCTATATCGCCTTCTAAAAAGGCACCTGCTAAAAAGGAATTCAATTCCCTACTCGTGAATGTTCGTTTTGGTATCGACTTTTCAGCTTTCCCATCGTCAGACGTTTTCAATGTTATCGGTGTTGTGATTTGATAGGTGACGGTGTCTGCAAATATCTCAAATAATGCGATCTCTTTCGAACCGTCTATATTTCGAATGGAGTAAGGTAGATATATGGTCTTCTCACCCCTTACGAGATTTACTGTGATATACATTTTCTTGTATTAAATATAAGATAATATTATTAAATAATAATGGAGAATATTTTTAAATATAATCCCAATGCGGCTTATAAGCCAAATGGAGGACAAGACCTCCAGATATTGAATGCTAAAGATTTATACAAACAAACAATTATTGTCTCTGAGAACGGTTCTTTCCCCGCAACTTTTCCAAATATTTTTACTAATTACAAAATGGATGAAAATGATCAACGTATGAAAATTTGGCAGGAACAACCATTTAAATTATGGCAAACCCAACTCAATTTTGTCACTTGGTGTGCTTCAAGTGCTTGTGGAGTCAGTTCTGAACATCTGAAAGGAGGTCGCTCTACTCCTATGATTAGAGCAGTATATCGTTTTCATGTCTATTATCATATTAGACGAATCATTAAGCGTCTGCAGACACCTCTACCTTTTGAAGATAGTTTCAACCAATATGATAATCCTTATAACAAAGAAGAGTTTTTAAAAATCTGTAGTGAATACGGTGTCGATTCTGATCCTAAAAAATACAAAGGGCAATATTTTTACAGCTCGTATCAAAAAAGACGTAGAGACTATCCTACACCAGGTTTGAGTTACTTCACCAATGATTCCATGACACGTTGGATTGTAGAGAAATCTCAAGGTTTCACCAAGCCGGGTTTATTCATGATTTCAGAAAGTGTTAGAGCATATGCCTATCTTATTCTTAGTTCCCAAGCCTCTGCTCGTTCTTCTATTTTAGGTAATAATTCAAGCTCTTTGACAGCTCAAAGAGTTTTTATGAACAACTTTGAAGACATTGTTAATCGCAGAGTTGATATTCAAGATGACATTAAACGTTATCAAGATACTTTAAATTACGCTTCAAGCAAAGTTGATTATTCTGTTGGACAAGGTATTTACATGTTACCTAGTGACATGAATCTAAACATCAAGTCGGGAGTGTCTGGTTATAATAATAAAATTCTCATATCTAATGACAACTTGAGCCTCGGAAGAAATAAAATGATTAATGTTATGCAAGAGCATCATATTTCATCCAAAGTGACTAGCTCTCAAAAAGAAGTTCACAAAAGAGTAGTGAATCAAACAGATTCACTCTCATCTCATGAAGAAGAGAAAATAGCTTTGGTTTTAGCGATTACCACGATGTTTAGTATATGGTATGTATTTCGCTGATCAGCGTATGTAGTTTGCAATTATAGCCGGCATTGTGGATACATGCTAACACTTCTAAGCCCTGGCGTTTGTTGAATTTCGATCGAAATGACGGTAACCTGAATGTCTCTATGGACCAGAGAAACCTGACAGTGATAAATCACCCAGACACAATGCTAACCATTCCGCGATATATTCAACACAACTGCGGGGAAGTGCGCACTCATGCAAGTTTTACAACCAGAACATGAGAGATCTACAACCGCCGAAGTATATATACTTCCTCTCAGACGAACTGCGTGGGGTTCGAACACACGACCTTGTTGTTACAAGTTAGCGTTCTTATCCACTAGACTACGCTGATCTGTATGTTATATGTATTGTTAGCTTATTTATATTATAAAGTTTAAACTGCTACAAACTGCTTTTTACTACATTTTTATTGTTTACAATTATGAGTAATTTGTGGTTATAATAATAGAAACTGCTTACGTGTTATGTAATCAAAATAACACGTTTCATAAGTCGTATCGCGTTATGAAAACAAAGATGATAGTAGGGAAATTCCCGAAATCATATGATTATGGGCCAACATCCGCACTTTCCTATCTCTAGAACCATTTATAGCATTATATCACCATATTATTAGCAATAGTAAGACTTTATTTCAGATTAGGATGGTAAATTATTTTTCGAACGTTTTTCTCTTAAATGATAAATGATAACATCACGACCGGATGGTCGAAAGATTTCGCTCATGTTTTTCAAGAATAGCGTCCCTTTAAATAACGCCCATTCTAAATACATACTCGAGGGTTCATGGGAATACAGAGCAGAATCTATAATAAATCTGTTCTGCATAAACGTGTTTTCATACTTCTGCGTAACGCTTTGTTTTTGAGCCTAAGTTACACTATTGATGTCATTTTATGTTTGAAAAAAATCTGTTAGTGTAAACATTGAAATAAGAAAGTTGTAAGTTGAAAAAGGAAAGTTTTTGGTGTAAACCCAACTTTATTAATAATAAAAAAATTGAAACAAAAGAAATATACTTATACTAGCCGCCAAGGCGGCGTCGCTCGCCGCCCATGTTCAGCCTGCGTTGTATCACCACCTGCTCCAAATTATTGCACTTAAAACCAGCGATAAGACTTCCTTTGCTGCTGGCTTTATCGCTTAATAAAGCTCGTTTGCACGTGAAAAGAAATACGTTCCTGGTGTTTCAAATCTTGCATGTTCTTAACTCAGCCGTTCATTGTCGCGGTCGCATTTAAAATGTTAGTAGACTTTCTTGCTTTACACAATGCATTCCGAACGTGAACTTCACATGGTTTTTATTTACGATTTTAAACCAATCAAATATCAGTTTAACAATACACTCAAAACGCAGAGAGAAAAAACTTTCAACTTATTATTAGCTTTTGTTTAACGCGCTCTAACATGGGTGCTGTCAGAAGTAGGTGAAAAAATGGTTTTTCTTCTTAAAAAGATCACACGGGAGGAGAAAAAAAATGCACGTGCTAAATGAATGAATTGAATAAAAACGTTCGATCAGATTAAAATAGATTAAAAGAAATCGATTAAAAGAAATTAAGACAACTATTAAGACAAAAGCAAAAAAAAAAAAAATTTTGTTTCATGATTCTCTTTTTTTTACCTATCGGTTTTTAAACATTTTGATTGCTCGAAAAGAAGTTCACCCGTCTCAGACAATCAGGCAAGCGTTAGGATACACAACCGAACATGCTGCCACGTTCTGCCACTGCTGCTTTTTGTCCAAAATGTTTAATCGGTTAGTTTCTTTGTATTTAGTTGATGTATTGTTTTCAAAGCCAAGTCAACGGTGGTCCTTGGAATAGTATAAAACTAACAATAATAATAAAAACAAAACGTTATTCCTATTAGTTCATCAGCCAAAAACAGTCACGTTCGATTGGGGTTGCAATGTATTTGCTTCGAACTCACGTCGCACACAAAAAAAAAGAAATAATTTCGCTCACAACTCAATCTACCATTTTGCGTGACTTACAAACAAACAAACGCACAAACAAACAAACAAACAGACGGAGAATCGGCTATTAATATATAGATGAGCTGTAGCCATGGCCATGACGCCAAGGAAAAAAGAAATAGAAACAAAATGAGTTTAAGTGCGGTCCTAAAAAACTTTCGCCGTACACAGATAGATAGATAGAACGGCGCCGAAACCAATATATTTCGCTTAGCGAAATCTAATGATAACAATAATAATAATAATAACCAATTTATTTCAAGCATTTCCATTATACAAATGGTTCTTCGTCCTGAAATGCGTATGTTGTATGTTATGTGTAAGTGTAAGTAGAAAAATAATTCGAATAGACAAACATCGAAAAAAACCAAAACAAATCGGTTGATAGTAGAAAAGATTACTTCATTGCTCGGGCTAAAGCTTTATCTAATAAATATAGTTCTGCAATGCCTTTCTGAATGTGTTTAGCTTGTCAATGTCACGGATCGAAAATGCGTTTTGCTTCTGCTTGGAAGCTCGTGACTTTATCTTTGCATTCGATCATGGTTCCTTTTATGTTGGTGTTACTGCGTAGGGATCTTCGATCCACCTTGCGCTCGACTCGCATGTTTTTAGGAACAGTTTCATAAAGAGCTTTCAAAACTAACACCGAAATAGCATATTCGTGTCTCTCTAACACAGGAAGCCACGACAGCTTGATAACATCTTCCATATTTGCTTGTTTTTGGAGAACAAAACCCGCTGCTGCGTTCTGAACTTTTTGAAGTTTATTCAGTAAATAAACTGGGGTTGTTCCAATGTAGACTGGATTTGCATAGTCAAGCTTTGAAAGAATCAGCAAGCTTTGGCAAGCTGTTTCTTCAGTTGAAAGGGTATTAGGCGCTTCATCATCCTTAGCAACTTTAGCGTACTGAAGCAGACTTTGACTGTGTTATCGATGTGTGGTTTCCAGTCGAGGTGTTGGTGAAAAGTAACGCCGAGTACCTTGAGCTCTTCCACAGCCTCAAAGACGTGACCATCATATTGAATCTTTGTGTCAGTGTTTTTTATATTGTGAACACGCGACAGATGCTTACCGCTGAAGAGTATCGTTTTCGTTTTTGTGTTGGTAAGTACGAGATTGGAGTTTGTTGACCAAGACTTTAGGTTGTGAAGATCAAGCTTGAGGAGCTGTATGTTTTATTCAATTTGAGATGGTTTGCAATGATTGTAAACAGTTGTGTCGTCTGCGTACTGAAGGGAAGCGGATGTGTTTAGGTAGTTGGAGAGGTCGATCACATACAGATTGAAGATGACGGGTCCAAGAATGGAACCCTGTGGGACACCGAATTTTGTCTTGCGCGTTTGTAGAACATTTGTCATCTATCTGCACGTAATGCATTCGGTCTGCGATGTATTCTGTTAACCAGAAGAAAGGAATTGGAGAACTGTAGCTTGTTAAGCTTTCGCAGTAACATCTCATAGTCTATTGTGTCGAAAGCCTTTGAGTAATCTGCGAAGACTGCATGATAAACGATAACAAAGAAATTAGCAACTAACGATATGACGTCACCTGCTGAGAAACGTTTGCTGTTTTTAAAAAGCACTCAGCATTTCCAGCCTCGTACATATTTTTTAACCCATTTAAGAGACACTTTTTTCACAATCATTCAAACGCATGTGGCATCATTTGACGTCAGTTTTTTATGATCACGGGGAATCATTGCATTGCATCCCCAATCGAACGCGACGTTTTTGGGGAAATATCTCGAGACCCAATAGGGATAACTGATGTTTTTTGGGGTCAGCGATACGGGTGATGGGGTGACGCATCATTTGGGCCTAAATTTTATTTGGTACTGCGGATATGACGTCATCGAAATCTTTGATCAGCGATATCTCTCTAACGGTTGGTCGTAGCGAAACGATCCCATACATTCTTTTGATCAGTTTTTCGAGTTCTACAACATGGTTACATTTACGTTTCCAATTCCTAAATTGAAATTTTCATGACGGGGATTGTTCACAGGAAAGGCGATTTTGACCCATCCTTTTCGAAGTTAAGTTCGGTAAAAAGTTTTTACCCGGGATACTAGTTGTATATAATATATATTTTGGCAATGCAACTGAGGGAAGACCAACAGTAAAAATAATATCCAGAAAGTCCAAAATTTGTCTAAATTGTGTCTGAATTGTGACAAAAGGATAAATATATAACGAATTGAAAGAACAAAAAATGATAATGATGTCTGCAAATATTTTAAGCAAATAAACTGTTATGAAAGGTTGTGAGAAACATAAGTCAGCAGTTTTTTATTAAGAAATTTGAATATTTGGGAGTTTTGATGTTTTTCGTATTTTTATCGATCCAATGAGGGTTCCTACTGCTGACATCATCAGTTCAGTTCTGTTCATAAAAATTCACTATCTGTTATAAGTTACACAAAATGGCTATTTCCAGTCCCAGAATCACCACTGTACTGTGATTACTCCTATATTGAGGATTTTGGGTTTTGAAAATCACCACCACAATAGTAATAGGAAAATTTGTTTGTATAATATAGACATTACTAGTAACCCGGCAAAAATTTTTACCGAGTTTAACTTTGAAAAGGATGTGTCAAATTCGCTTTTCCTGTGTGCGAACCCTGTGATGAAAATTTTTATTACACAATCGCGACTCAAAAGTGTGCCCATGTTGTAGAGCTCGAAAAACTGATCCAAAAAATGTATGGGATCGTCAGCCCTCTGAATTAGGAAAAAAGACTGACAGCAAAAAAATGCCGCCGTATTTGAAAATTGCGACGGCAGGTCATTATTTACGACGGCAAAAAAATGCCGCCGTGTAAGATGTTAACGACGGCTAAACTAGCAGGGGATTTGCTGTGAAGATGTAGTTTAAAAACAACGAACCTATGCGTTAAGGTTTCTTTACTAATTTGACGGAAAGCGAAAAGAAAAATCACAAGACAATCTGTTTTGAAAACAAAACCGAAACTGACTTGAATAGAATATGAACTTCTCGAGAAAAAAAATCCATCCAAAAACAAATCCCGAATTGACTTTATAATACTTTATAATACGCATTCCTGAGTAAAGCCTTTCTACTTGGCATTACGTTTATATCATTGGTTACAAACAAAAAAGATTTTGATAGGAAAATATGTTCGTCTTAGGGGGTGTTTATATGTGACGTTCCAGGGGATTTTGATAACAAACGATAAAACGTTTTTTAAAGAAACGTTTAAACGTTGCAAAAACAATAGAAAAAAACGTTTAAAAACGTTTTTATAAAAACGTTTAAACGTTTTTGCCAGAAGTCAAAAACGTTTCAAGAATTCGAAAGAGAAAACGTTTAAACGTTTCTTTAAAAAACGTTTTATGCAGAACATTAAAAACGTTTAAACGTTTAAAGGTTTTATCATTAAAAATGTTTTTATTGTTAAAAACAATGCCTCATAATAAAGAGCTAAAGAGCTCTTGCTTCGGCTGCTATTTAGCAAGGAAGACGGAACTATAGCCCGGTTTTCACATCGTTCACTGTCGTCGCATGTATAAGCGAACTAATTTTTGATTTAGATTTGAGTTGAGTTGAATAAAGTGGAAATTGGCCTTTAGTTGAAATTTTCGGGAGGTTTTAACTTCAGCAAGTCATAGCCGTTGATTGGGCGAATCAAATCATATGACAGCCAATCGCCCCAGAACCTGAAAACGTTATCAAAATAAAGCCGGTTTTCCACTAGGCAGAATATTCCGCTTGAGTCTAGCGGCTTTTGTTTTTTTAAGAAATTCCGCCGAAAGCATCCGCGGAAAAGTCGGATCAAGTTCAACTTTTCCGCCGCGGAATATTCCGCCAGCCAATCAAATGGTTCAAATAGTGATCACGTGGAGAAAAACAATAACCGCACCACGCTGAATATTCCGTCTAGTGGAAAACCGGCTTAAAGTCCATAAATATATAAATATAACTAAAAACGTTACCAAGCAATTTGATTAACAGTGCATCTTAATTTTGTGAAAGTGAAATGTTTCTTAAAACAGAAAAATTAAGGTTTATCCAGATCTGTTTCTATAAAAATTAGCCGTTTTCAACTACTTTCACCGAGTGAAAATACATTTTTACGAAAATAAACATAAAACTTTTCCCCGAGGATTTACTAAAATAGCAATTCTATCAAATTCGTTCTATTATGGAATCAATGGAATTATAGCGGACGGTTTCTATTTGTGGAAACTTTGAAAACAGCTGTTGTTTCTTTAATCTTTAAATGAATGAGAACCAGGTAATCAAATGTATTGTAATATACTAACATGTGTTACCTGCAAATGAATATTTAAAAAAGTACACACTTGAAGAACATTGACGTCATTAAAATAAATCAAAAAAGAACGCACCTTGTTCATTAAAAATCAAAATAAAATCAAAGAATTATGAAGTAAAAGATTAAAAGTTTTTTAATTATAACTGGTTTTAATAACGAACTTTCCAAAAATGGCGCATACGAATGTGATTATAAACAAACAGCTGGACACTTCTTCAAACGAAACTTGTTTACGTTTGCAGAGAAATGCAACGATACTAAAATCCGCTGGACAGTTTAAGTTGAAAATGTTTTTTCGTAAAAAAATGGATTAATGTAAAAACGTTTTTTATAAAAACATTTTTAAAAAAACGTTTTTCAAAAACGTTTAAACGTTTTCAAAAAACGTTTTTAAAAAACGTTTAAACGTTTTTGAAAACGTTTATAACGTTGCACACATAACAAGAAAACGTTTTTTTCAACAAAATGAAACGTTTAAACGTTTTTGAAAACATTTTTGAAAACGTTTATAACGTTGCACACATAACAAGAAAACGTTTTTTTCAACAAAATGAAAAACGTTTAAACGTTTTTAAACGTTTTACCGTTTGTTATCAAAATCCCCTGGACAGTCACATATTTGGGAGACAGAAGTTCTTGTTGTTTGTCTTGCTGCTGAAAAACAGCGCAAAATAAAGCATGCAGCACTTCTGGATCAACGTCCATGTTTGATTTGCAAGTTTTGATGACACAGAAAAACAAGTTTAAAACAGCGATTTTGATTGGTTTAGTAAAATAAAATAAACCAAGAAAACAAACAAGACAAGAAATTAAAAGAGCGAAGCTTTTCGACTATATTGTCATCATCAGGCTCATGTATAAATGTACAAATTTCAGTAAAAAATAAACTTTATTTAAGCTAAAAATAAGGTAATTGGGTAATTAAAGAAACAATGAAAACATTAAAACGTTAAAAGAAATTTAAAAGGTAATTATTGCTACATATATACAAGTAATAGGAATCTATGTTACACCATTTTTAAAAAGAATAAGGTTATTTTCCTTCTGAGGATTAATTAATTTAGGTCGTTTCATTGAAATAATATATGATTCAATTATTCTTCTTAGTCTCAAGTTAATAGGAGCGGTCATTAAAATGCTACCCGTGAAGAGGTGGTCAGGGAATTGCTGAATATGACGTGCTGGCTCGGAGTCTTTCTTTGGGTTGTTGTGTTCGTTCCACCTCGTTTGGACGTTTCGCTTAGTTTCACCAATATAGTTAATTCCGCACGAGCATGATTGGTTTAGCTTTTCTTCGAAAAAAATTCGTCATGAAAAAGTTGAAAAATTTCAACTTTTTCGAAAAGTATTTTTTTCGAAGAAGAAAAGTCAGATGATTTTTCTCAGCCAATCAGCAAGCTTAAAAAATTTCCATCGAAAATTTCGATCGACAATTTCGACGTGTGTAAATCCACCTTTAAGGAAACGTTTGAAAGCAAATAAATTCTACAATGCAATGTGTTCTTGGAGTCATGCAGCAAGGAAGTAAAAAACTCATAACATAGGTAGCTAAAACTCTGTGTAAAAATTAGAATCTACATCAAATATTGCAGAATCTACATCAAATATTCTGAAAGATTGTGTATTATTGATGACGTCATTTTGCTCACTTTGAGCACGAATAACTTTTTGTATGTTGATTTTTACGATAAGTACCAATAACTTTTGAAATCTGCATCAAATTTCCTTTTCAACGGTATAAATATGTTGATATTTGAGAAAGTTAAATTTTAAACAAAAAAGTGCTGATGTCAGCAATCACGTGACTTTTGGGTGTGTCTCCCACCCTAAAATTGTCTAGTATGCCATAACAAACATCTGTACCAAGTTTCATGCTTTCTTCACAATTTGAAGTATTGTTATGTTTTTTCTTTCCTCACTATAAGTTTTGCGGGAACTAAATTTTGCGGGTCTTCTGTGAAATTTAATTCCTGCCAAACTTTTAATTTTTCAGTCATCCGCGGAAGATTTTGCGTTCAAAATCATGTGAGCATTACAAGTTTTTCATTTCCCTTTTCATGCATTTATTTCGAATTACAGGCCTGGTTGTAAGAAAATTAGCAGACCTGTGGTCATCACACGCCTTAATTGACGATATCAGTTATGGCGTGCGCTCATGTAAATTTTTGACAGATGTGCGATCAATTTTTTCCAGTTAAGATCAACGATCTTCTAATTTGAAATGTGTCATATGTAAAAATAATGAGATTTTCACGGAGAATGAATTTATAAAACAAAACAATGTTTTCGAGATTCGGGAAGGTAAAATGTTAGCTATAAAGATTACTTTGACGGTGAATAAAATTTATTCAAAAATTAATAAAGAGGAAAAATAAAACCTGAAAGTAAAAAAAAAATTGCATTAATCTCTATCGTTTTGGTTTTTCCATTACGTTAATTCGTCACCACCTGGCTGGCTTTTTTTTTAAATAAAAGATTATTTTTTCGAAACTGCAAACTTGCGCATACTTTTGTAACTTAAAAGAACATTAAAAAGAAAGAGAAAACTACATAATACAATTAAATAAAATAATACATAATAAAATTGCGCACACGCAGCTCCTTCTTCATTCCTCAGCGGATTTCCGTGAGTAGACTTATTTTCTACTACCAAACGAAGAAAATTTGTGAGCACTGATTTTTAATTCAAAACCACTACTGTATTCCAAAGTGATTGGAGACCTCACTACTGAAGTGGCAGCAAAGTTTTGTTCCAATATTGTAAAATTTAATCTTAGCACATGAACAATTTCTGAAGCAAAACTTTCAACATTTTGGGACAGATTTTTGTTGACTTTTGAATAAACATTTGTTATTACACTTGTCATGACAAGCCAGGCGTGCGATTGCCACACGCAATGTTGGTGTGTGTGGAGGTGTGCACATGCGATTGCACGCATCTTACGACCAGGCCTGAATTAGCCAAATATATACTTGATGTGGAAGAGGAATACTCGCGTTGAAAGGATTGTAGCTCGGGCATTTTTGTGTCCTATGCAAACTACCGGGACAGAAAAGGAAAGATTGATTGTTACACTAATGGTATTTTCTTGTTTTCATACATAGGCCGATCTTTCTGACCAGACAGCTATGTTAGTAAAGAAAGTGTCTCTTCGAAAGAGTATTTTATTGCGATAGCCCGGTGGTTTGGTTATGAATGGCATAAGGAAAACCGAAATCATGCTCGAACAATTAAGAATTATTCTAGTCATCCGCGAAATTAAATTCCTGCGAAAATCTCTATGATAAGCCAAACGTGAAATTTAATTCCCGCGAAACACAAAAAATTGCCTTCTTATCCGTGAAATTAAATTCCCGCGAAATTTAGTTCCTTTAAAGTATTTGTAAACTTTCTTACAAGCATTCAGTCTTCTATTAGTCTTAAGATTACAACTTACTTTATTGGCCATATCTCTTTATGTATTCAATAGACCAAAATAATATTTTCTATAAAAGTATATACCTTTTAGTATAATGTCTGTCTGAGTTAGGCATCTTCAGTATATTCATTGGATGACCGTCCCAGTGAAATGATACATTCGGCATATTTCTTCGTATTTGGATTCCCCACCCCTCAAGATGGTTACCTTATTACAGGAAATTAAAGAATCATGAAATTAACATGGTTTGCCCCTTAACCGCGTTAATTTCATGACGCAATAATTTCATATACGCGTTAATTTAGCGATACATTAATTTTGTGACAATGTTAATTTCATGAACGTTAATTTTGTGCAAAATTGTAAAAAAACGCAATGTTTTCAAGTGGAACAAAGGCAAACCACGTTAATTTCATGATTCATTAATTTCCTGTAATGAGGTAGGTACCAAATTTATGATATTCCACAATACCTCTTTGGAAATAATGCAATTTTATTGAAAATATAAAATCACAAATGGCAACTTTCACTGAAACTTAGACTGTTTTAGGCTAATTTTTGATTGCTAATAACTCAGCAATGAAGAACATAGTTTTGTCAATCTATATGAGAATGACAACTGGGCCAAATTTTGTTAACATTTGAGATGGTGGGTGCCACAGCTGTCCTACCTTTACATGGAATGAATGCAAA
This sequence comes from Turritopsis dohrnii, assembly GCA_027922465.2. Classification (NCBI taxonomy): domain Eukaryota; kingdom Metazoa; phylum Cnidaria; class Hydrozoa; order Anthoathecata; family Oceaniidae; genus Turritopsis; species Turritopsis dohrnii. The sequence continues at coordinate 123,467 of BQMF02000725.1, read as the reverse complement.
GTGCAATGTTAGGGGAAATAACCGTTGTTTTATAATGGAAATCTATTATAATAGTTGCTTATGGTGAAGCTGTATTTTTGGAGTACCTATATTATACAGTCTTTAAAAAGATCTTTAAAAATCTAACTACCTTCTATGTTTCAGGTTTTATCGTACCTGAGTGTGATTTTTTAGGGTCTATCTATGAATGTGCTTTTTAAGCAATTAAGACTTTTTTCCTACTTTAGAATGTTATTGAGGCAACAAAAATGGCCAGCGCAGATGCAATATACAATTTTCTGAGAGGAAAAAAGAATGGCTCTACAAAGGATGAAATCAAAGCAGCCTTTCCACACATTGAAAATGTGGAATGGGTTTTAACATTATTCCCCTCTCACTTTTGGATCAGCAAACTTACTGTTATTGACTGGGTAGTGCAAGCCAAGGCAAATGTGAAATTATGCCCTTTGTACCAGCAAAGCAACTGCAATATTGGCAATTGTGGAATGCTGCATCTTTGCAAAGATTACTTAATTCACTGGAAAGCTTGTACTCCTCACAACTGCAAGAATGGATTTTCACATAACATACGTGACAGTCATAATAGAAAAATATTAGTAAGCCATGGTATTAATAATCTAGCTATACTGCAATCTTCATTTCCTAGATTATGTCCGGATTTTACGACAACAGGAAATTGCAACAAATTGTTTTGTGGTTATCTCCATATCTGTCCTGACTATGTGCTGGGGAAATGTATTGGTAAATGTGTATTGGAATTGAAAACTGACCAGCATAAGTCATACCTTCACAACTTCAGCAATGAACATAACAAGATTGTTTTGAGTTGTTTTGATTTAAGCATTCTTGCCAATGATCGACAGCTCCTTCTGGCTAACGTGTTGATCAAAAGTGATATCAATAATTCAATTGGTACTTCTAAGCCTTTGTCTGGGTCCAGTAGTACAATATCTGAAAATCTGTTCTCACAGAAAAAACCCAACAAATTGTGTATCAAAATGTGCAAATTTTATCTTGATGGTAAATGCCATAATGTAAGCTGTGGAAGACTTCACTTTTGTAAAGACTTTTTAGTTGATGCTAACAAGTGTAACACAGAGGAATGCAAGTATGGATTTTCTCACAACCCATTAGACCAAATTAATGGGAAAATCATGGCTCGGCATAAAGTTGATAATCTGTCAATCCAAGAACTGCTTGAAATACTCCGTCGATCATTTCCACGTATTTGTAAACCCTATCAAATCGGTCAAGATTGTAAGAAAGAAAACTGTAATAGAATACATATCTGCAAAGGCTTTACTAGTGGTAAATGTCTTTCAAGTAACTGCTCAAAATCACACAACGTGAAAGATACCCACAATTTAAATGTTCTTCAATTATTTTCTCTTGATACAATCAAAGGAAATAATAAAACGACAGAAGCATATATTTGGTCCAATATTTTATTTATAAAGACAACGATAGTTGATTTAACAACAGAAAAGGTGAATGGCTGTTCCGGCAAACATACTGAAAATTTAATTGATGTTGAATCAAATCCTAAAGGTAAGATTATGTCTTCTTATGATACTCTCTGGTAACTAATTTCCTAAGCAGAAAGATTATTCAAATATCTCGTCTTTGTATATTAGTAATTATTTCTGTTTTACATTTTGACCTCTGCATAACATGCAAATATTCTTTTAAAATCTAAAGTCACAAAGCCTGAAAAGAAACAAAATATTATAAACAATATCTTGTTAGCTTTTGCTAAGCGAAATATATTGGTTTGGCAGCGTTCTATCTGTCTATCTAATCTATCTATGTACGGCAAAGGTTTTATAGGACCGCACTTACTAACTTAAAACTCTTTTATTTCTATTTCTTTTTTTCCTTGTTGTTATAGCCATGGTGAGCGACTGTTTTTGATGGCTGCACTTACTTACTTACTTAAAGTTCTTTTATTTCTATTTCTTTGCTCTCATGGCCATGATATGTTTTTGTATATTTTGTGAGCTATAAAGTGGTTTTACCACATACTCATAAAAAACGGATCTTTCCCTAAAGGAAAAACAAAAAGAAGGGTTTCAGTTACTTTTTTGATTCGAAGAACCACTTTGAAAGTTATGCTTTTAACGTTGATATGCATCCATATATCAACTGCAGTGAAGAAAAAGCTTTAGTAGAAGCAGTTTTAATTTTTAACTTTACTTCAAACCATCTAACAAACTATTTCTTTGTTATGTGATTTGTTTATTTCATTTGAGTATTTTGATAGATTTTTTTTCTAAATTTTTTTTTCTCCATTGGCTCACTTTTTTCTTATAAAAGCATTTTTACAAAACAATTCATGGTTGCAGCTCGTACAAGTATATTTCTTTTCCTTCAAATTGTGATGTGTTTATTAATAAAGTTTGGTTTAGACCATAAAATGTTTTTATTTCTATCTTTACACTAATAGTATGTTTAAAATGCAAAATGACATGTGTAACTTTCCTCAAAACAGGGAGGTTACACAGAAGTATGAAAACACGAAGGATTATGGAGAAGGGATTATTATAAATTCTCTTCTGCAACCCAATGAATCCTTAAATTACGTATAAGCGAAATCTTTCGACGCACCAGTCGTGTTGTTTAATGTTGTTTCTAGATTCTTGAAAAATGAAAACTATATTATTATTTTTTGAATTTTGCAAGATTTTTGTAGAAAAAGCAAATGTTACAGAAGAGTAAAAATAGAATAGAATAGAGTTATTGCTGAGATTTTATCCTGTAAAATTGGATTTTTATGGATTCTATTATAATAACATTGAGTATAAAGAAATACCGTACTCGTTTAATTTCTAAATACCATTTTTAAAGTGATTGGCTACTACTTTTCAATTGATACTTTATGTCCAAAACTTCTACTCAGTAGATCAGAAACAATGTATTTGTTGCATTTGTTTTTTGTTGTCTGGAAGATATATATTTTGATCTGTTTCCTTTGAGTGTTCTTAACATACTGATTGGTTGATCTCAGCTGGTGCATAACTAGATGTGTTGTTGAAATTATGACAGGTTCTTGAGGAAGTTAATGTGCATTGTATAGTCGATTGACTCTAAGTTTTGGTGGAATTAACTTACTGTTGGTCCTTTTTTATAATATTTATTTTGTATTCTCTTTACGAGTGGAGAAGTTGTTATCTGATTTAATGTTGCTTTTGTTAGTTTTAAGAAGTGGGAACTTAGTAGTAGTATTCTATTAACTGATTTCGAATTTTTGCATGTTTTTTGTGGCAAAATCAAGCGTTGAAGAAGAGTGTAAAAATTAGAAATTCACTGTATGTTGATTTAGACTGTGTTCATATTTTTTAAGGAATTAATGTGGATATTTCAAAGCATGTAGAAAGTGTCACAAAAAAGCAACCATCTGATTCTTCTTCTGGTCTGGTTTCTTGGAGGGAACACAGTAAAGCTTGGTTTCCAATAAAATTATTTTTGTTGCACAACGGTTGTGCAACCGTTTTTCAGAACTTTTGCACAACAAGCCTGAATGTTGTGCAACAAAAGATATGTTGTACAACACCTGTTGCAGAGATAGAAAAAAATCTATCTCTGCAACAATTTCCTACACTTGTTGCACAACAAAGTGCTGCAAAACGGTTGTGCAACAAAAACAATTCTATTGGAAACCAAGCTTAAAGGTAAGAGATAAAAACTTAAATTAAGAAATTTAATGGGATGATTTGTATCGGGTAGAGGGTGTTCTTTAAAGCATTTGTGTGTGTTTTCATAAAGCGTAAATCTAGTAAAATGAATATACCACTGCACAGAGTTATTGTTGGGATTTTCTCCTTTAAATTTGGATTTTTATGGATTCTATTATAAAGAGTTCAATAATATTGAGTATAAAGAAATACCATACTCGTTTGATTTTTAAATACCATTTTTAAAGTGATTGGCTACTACTTTTCAATTGATACTTTATGTCCAAAACTTCTACTCAGTAGATCAGAAACAATGTATTTGTTGCATTTGTTTTTTGTTGTCTGGAAGATATATATTTTGATCTGTTTCCTTTGAGTGTTCTTAACATACTGATTGGTTGATCTCAGCTGGTGCATAACTAGATGTGTTGTTGAAATTATGACAGGTTCTTGAGGGAGTTAATGTGCATTGTAGTCTGTTAAGTTTACTTAACGCTAGTTAACCGGGGGCTCAGCGGTGTCTATATTTGTTGATCGTTTACGGTTGGCAGGCGCGCGGCAATCCCGTTATCGACTTTGCTTGGCGTTATCCATTTTGCCACGGGCAGTTTCGGACGCCGGCAGTTTTTATTGCTATTCCTTCGCCATGCAGTCACGTTTTTGTGAAGGTTTTTAATTTGAGATCGTATTATCGTATTACTCTTTTATCCGCTGATATCTGTCGTTTTTCGTGAAAAAATTGCAAATTAATATTGGTGCGCAAGTAAGAGAGCGTGTGGAATTACTTTAGCCGTAGTAGTTTGTTGTTTATTGGCTAATTACTTAAATTTGGACGTCACCATGTGGAAGTCACATATCGTCGCCATTTTGGTTTTTTGTACTTGGACTTTCGCTGTCAAAACGCGACCCCAACGTCGCACTAGGACTTCTGGAACTACAGATGATGCAGCACAACGTTCGTTACAGGACTGGTTGCAATTATCACGAAGCTCTTTGCAGCTTTCGTGCAATGCATTAAATATCGTGGATACCGGTTCCAGTCAAGTGTTGGCCAGGCGTCTATACCAATTTTACCATCCGCTTGAGTCGACGTCAACCAGTGTTTCTGTTCCTGTTACTACAGTGGCAACTGCTTATACGCCTGCAGCTCCGTTGTTTGTACAACAGCAGTCAAGTTCGTCAACTGCTTCTCATCCCATTCCAGTAGGTACACACACGTCGTTAACCGAAAATTCTTCGGCTACCGAAGTTCGTTCAGCGACTACCGATTCCGTTCAAGCACCTATGTCGAACGATTTGGAGACTCTAATCCAACAACAAGTTGCACTGTTCTTCACCAGGCAACGTTCTAATTTAGACATTAGTAATAATATTAACACTACTAATATACCAGCTAATTTTATATCTGGTTCAACTGCTAATTTTAGTAACATCGGTGTAGGTTCGGGTTCTCTGCCGGTGCCTGGTGCTGCCACCCTTCCTCGTGCGTCACAGAGTGTTGCCAATCGCCTGCCTGCTTGTCGATCACCCAGTGTTCCAGCGCTGCCTCAGGCTGTCATTGACCGCATAAGGAATGGTGAGTTTATTAATTTTGACCATTTGTTACCTTCTTCAGTGGTCTCGACGTAGGAATTCACATTCCAGTTCTCCGGGGGTCCCGCTCCATGTGTGTCTCTAGTGCCGCGTCAGTCGAGTCGACCACGGGTTTCTGACTTTTCCTCGTGGATGGTGGCTTGGAACAATTTCATTCGTTGTCATGGCCACTTCTTTCCTGATCGTGTGTGCGAGTTGTTACAGTATCAGGCTATTATCTGCGATTTCGCCACCCAATTTAATTTTCAAGCTTGGGGCGCTTACGATAGGTTTTTCCGTTTCCAGATGGCGTACAATGCTTCTTTGTCATGGAATCGTATTGATGATGATCTGTACAATCGGCATCTGAGAGGTGCCCCTGCGCTTGTTGTCTGTTTTGCGTGTAGGGGTGTGGGGCACATGGCATCTGGCTGTCCATTGTGGTTGTCTCAGACTACTGGCTCAAATTCAGGTTCCATCTTACCTAGTGGCAACCGGCCCTTTCGTGCCCCCCAGAATTCACAGTCGGTTAGACCTCCAGGGTCGGAACTCTCCTCTCAGTCTAGATCCTGTCGGTTTTATAACGCAGATGGGCATTGCACCAACACCAGGTGTCGTTTCATGCATCGCTGTCGGATCTGTTCAGGTCCCCATCCAGCCTCGCAATGCACCAGCGGGCATAATTTTTCATCCTAATGTGTTGCCTTCCTCAGTTGTTTCTTCAGTTAATATTTCCAGATTGGATCTGGCTTTGCGGGATCATCCTGATAGAGCCATGGTGTCCTTTGTTTTGGACGGGTTTCGTTATGGTTTTGATATTGGGTTTTCTGGCCCTATTTTAACTACTAGACCTAAAGGCTGAAATACACGATAAGTTTAATTGGACCAATAAATTGCATATAAAAAACTTATAAGTTTAAATGTAGATTGGCAGCTGTTTACACGATCAGTTTAAACTTATCTGTTGAAAAGAAAAAACTCCTCTTTTCGCAATGGATATCAATCAGCGCAGACGCATATCAGTAGCTTTAGTAGCTATAGCAGCAACGCATATCTTTGAAGAAAATAATAGGGTGAAAAAACGAAAAAAAGTTACTTGGGTGAAGCTCTGGCTTTTAAAAAGAAAGAAATATGGTGCTTTTAATGCACTTCTTAGGCAATTTCGAATGGAAGATCCTACAGAATAGACATCGGAGCTTTTTCCATTCTTCAATGATTTTTCTGTTTTTTCTTCCTTTTCTGCTTTGCTAGCCATTTTCAAAAAGTATGCTTTCACCACTATACTCAAGTCTCTCAACACATGTTTCGCAAACACGTGGCTGGTAAACAACATCACAATAGAGCTTTTGTTTATTTAATTCAAATTCAATAGAAACAAACGTCCAACTAGTTGGCCAAAGTTGAACATGTCCAACTTTTTAAAAAACTTATAAAACCAGAAAAAATTGTACGTCTTTGCTGTTTACACGATCAGTTTTTTTATGTTACAACTAAACGGTCCAATTAAACTTATCGTGTATTTTAGCCTTAAGAATTTATTGTCGGCTCGGAATAATCCTTTACCAGTTTGGGAGGCCTTAGCAAGAGAGGTCAATAGGGGTCATACTGCAGGCCCCTTTTTATCCCCACCATTGGAGCCTCTCCATTGTTCCCCGCTTGGTGCCGTCCCTAAGAAAGACGGGACTTTTAGGATTATTTTGGATCTGTCATCACCTAGGGGTATTTCAGTCAATAAAGGTATCGATAAGTCAGATTTCTCGGTCAAGTATTCTAGTTTTGATGACGCTATACTTATGATTTCTCAGTTAGGTTCAGGTTGTTATTTGGCTAAACTGGATATTAAACATGCCTTTCGTTTGTGTCCTGTTCGTCCTGCTCAGTGGGGTTTGCTAGGTTACTGGTGGGAAGGTCATTATTTTGTTGACACTCGTTTGCCTTTTGGGAGTCGTTCGTCTCCGTTCATTTTCAATCAATTCGCGGAATTACTATGTTGGATTTTTATTTTCGTTGGTGGCATTCAACATATGATGCATTATCTTGATGATTTTCTAATTTGTGGCTTGACAGAGCGTCAAGTGGCAGAGGACATGGCTGTTATGCAGTCAATATGTTCGGAACTGGGCGTTCCTTTAGCTACAGAAAAAACAGTTGGCCCGACCCAAGTGCTTACGTATTTGGGAATTGAAGTTGACGTCTCCGCCCGTACCATTCGATTACCTGTAGAGAAGTTTGAGGATCTTAACACCATGTTAATTGGATGGAGGAGCCGACGCAAATGTACTAAGCGGGAATTACTGTCCTTAATCGGTTCGTTATCATTTGCAGCCAAAGTTGTTAAGCCAGGTAGAATTTTCTTACGTAGGCTGATCGATTTATCTACTTCGGTGTCATCGCTTAGTCACCATATTTATTTAAATGCGGAAGCTCGGGCTGATATCCAGTGGTGGATTGATTTTTTGCCGTCTTGGAATGGTGTTTGCCTTTTTCAATCGGAGCCTATTACTTCAGTGGCCATGTCCTTATACACTGATGCTTCAGGTCGTGGTTTCGGAGGCTATTGGGGTCCCCATTGGTTTAGTGAGACTTGGCCTCGTCACTTTCTCAGGTTTCACATTAATGTTCAGGAACTCTTTGCCATTGTTGCAGCAGTTGCTACTTGGGGTTCCCAATGGCAGAATTCGCAGATTGTCATCTTTACAGACAATTTAGCCATCGTTCACGTTTGGAGGTCCGGTTCTTGCAGGGATCCGGTCATTATGTCGCTGGTTAGGTTTTTATTTTTGTTCTCAGCTCGTTTGAATGTTAATATATTATTGCAGCATGTGCCAGGTCACTTTAATGCTGCAGCTGACTTCTTTCTCGTTCTCAGGTGAGGCGTTTTCGAGCAGTGTGTCCCAAGGCGGATACTCAGCCTACCAAAGTCAATCCTCTGGTGTGGTCGATCCTTCCGGTTCAGTAGTCTTTTATCAGTCGCACGCTTTGGCTCCATCAACAATGTCCACATATAATACTGCTTTACGGAATTACCAGCATTTTTGCTATAGCAATGGTCTCTCGCTATTCCCAGTTCAAGAGGATGGTCTGATTTTCTTTGTATCATCTCTGGGCTCTCGGTTGTCATTCGCCACTATTCGTACTTATTTGGCTGGCATTCAGTTTCATTCAGTTATGTCTGGTTTTCCTTGCCAACTGTCAGTATTTTCAAGACTATTCTATACACTTCGGGGGATTAGACGAGTTCAGGGTCCAGACTATTCTAGGCCGCCGCGTCACCCTATTACTTTTCGTCACCTTTGCATCATCCACGCTCGGTTACAGTTGTTGCGCTATTCTGACTACGACCGTCGTTTGCTCAAGGCGGCTTCAACGTTGGCTTTTTTCGGACTCCTACGATGCTCTGAATTTACGTGTACTTCGCCAGTTAGTTATGATCCGAATCACACGTTATTGGTATCTGACGTTTCGTTCAATGTCGATCAATCGATCATGGCTATTCACCTTCGCGCATCCAAAACTGACCCGTTTCGCACTGGGTCTGTCGTTAGGATTGGTGCTACCAACAACATCGTTTGTCCAGTTCGCTGTATGTTGGATTTCTTGAGTTTACACCATGATCGGCGTTTGCCATTATTTACACTTCAAAGTGGCCGTTTTCTCACACGTAGTGATATCGTTACTCTCCTTTCAAGATGTTTGCCTGGCGTACCCGGTGTAAATACTCATTCGTTCAGGATTGGTGGTGCTTCTTCTGCAGCCTCATCGGGAGTACCGGATAGTGTGATACAAATTTTAGGGCGCTGGTCCAGCGATGCCTACCGTCGTTACTTGCGTATTTCAGATGATTCTATCCGTTCCTTATCACAACAGTTATGTTTGTCTAGTTCTTTGACATCTGTTTGGAATTCAGATTTGGCAGCTTCGGTCAATTTATAGCGTTTGGGGGAATTTGGGGGTGCATTGTTCTGCTGTCCTTGTTGACAGTTCAGTATTTATACTTAAGAAACCGTCCTTGTAGATGGTTTGTGAATAGATCTAGATTTTGTCAATTTGCCTTTGTTGGCAAGAACTGTCTTTGTTGACAGCTATATCAGATTAGGCGCTGTCCTTGTTGACAGCTAGTTGTTCTCAATAATTGTCCTTGTTGACAGCCAATCAATTTAGAGTTTGTCCTTGTTGACAGGCGATAACATCAATATGCTGTTCTTGTTGACAGTCAATCAGATTAAGAAACTGTCCTTGTTGACGGTTTGTGTCAGGTTCAATCACGCACCCTCGGATATCCCTCATCCGCCAACACATGTCTCTTTGATTACCCGCTGACGCCCCTGACCGGTTAAATAGTCGATTGACTCTAAGTTTTGGTGGAATTAACTTACTGTTGGTCCTTTTTTATAATATTTATTTTGTATTCTCTTTACGAGTGGAGAAGTTGTTATCTGATTTAATGTTGCTTTTGTTAGTTTTAAGAAGTCGGAACTTAGTAGTAGTATTCTATTAACTGATTTCGAATTTTTGCATGTTTTTTGTGGCAAAATCAAGCGTTGAAGAAGAGTGTAAAAATTAGAAATTCACTGTATGTTGATTTAGACTGTGTTCATATTTTTTAAGGAAATAATGTGGATATTTCAAAGCATGTAGAAAGTGTCACAAAAAAGCAACCATCAGATTCTTCTTCTGGTCTGGTTTCTTGGAGGGAACACAGTCAAGGTAAGAGAGAAAAACTTAAATTAAGAAATTTAATGGGCATGATTTGAATTGGGTAGAGGGTGTTCTTTAAAGCATTTGTGTGTGTTTTCATAAAGCGTAAATCTAGTAAAAGGAATATACCACTTCACAGAGGTAATGCTGGGATTTTCTTCTTTAAATTTGGATTTTTTTTGATTCTATCACAAAGAGCTCAATAATATTGAGTATAAAGAAATACCATACTCGTTTGATTTCTAAATACCATTTTTAAAGTGATTGGCTACTACTTTTCAATTGATACTTTATGTCCAAAACTTCTACTCAGTAGATCAGAAACAATGTATTTGTTGCATTTGTTTTTTGTTGTCTGGAAGATATATATTTTGATCTGTTTCCTTTGAGTGTTCTTAACATACTGATTGGTTGATCTCAGCTGGTGCATAACTAGATGTGTTGTTGAAATTATGACAGGTTCTTGAGGAAGTTAATGTGCATTGTATAGTCGATTGACTCTAAGTTTTGGTGGAATTAACTTACTGTTGGTCCTTTTTTATAATATTTATTTTGTATTCTCTTTACGAGTGGAGAAGTTGTTATCTGATTTAATGTTGCTTTTGTTAGTTTTAAGAAGTGGGAACTTAGTAGTAGTATTCTATTAACTGATTTCGAATTTTTGCATGTTTTTTGTGGCAAAATCAAGCGTTGAAGAAGAGTGTAAAAATTAGAAATTCACTGTATGTTGATTTAGACTGTGTTCATATTTTTTAAGGAAATAATGTGGATATTTCAAAGCATGTAGAAAGTGTCACAAAAAAGCAACCATCAGATTCTTCTTCTGGTCTGGTTTCTTGGAAGGAACCCAGTAAAGGTAAGAGATAAAAACTTAAATTAAGAAATTTAATGGGCATAATTTGAATCGGGTAGAGGGTGTTCTTTAAAGCATTTGTGTGTGTTTTCATAAAGCGTAAATCTAGTAAAACGAATATACCACTGCACAGAGTTATTGCTGGGATTTTCTCCTTTAAATTTGGATTTTTATGGATTATATTATAAAGAGTTCAATAATATTGAGTATAAAGAAATACCATACTCGTTTGATTTCTAAATACCATTTTTAAAGTGATTGGCTACTACTTTTCAATTGATACTTTATGTCCAAAACTTCTACTCAGTAGATCAGAAACAATGTATTTGTTGCATTTGTTTTTTGTTGTCTGGAAGATATATATTTTGATCTGTTTCCTTTGAGTGTTCTTAACATACTGATTGGTTGATCTCAGCTGGTGCATAACTAGATGTGTTGTTGAAATTATGACAGGTTCTTGAGGAAGTCAATGTGCATTGTATAGTCGATTGACTCTAAGTTTTGGTGGAATTAACTTACTGTTGGTCCTTTTTTATAATATTTATTTTGTATTCTCTTTACGAGTGGAGAAGTTGTTATCTGATTTAATGTTGCTTTTGTTAGTTTTAAGAAGTGGGAACTTAGTAGTAGTATTCTATTAACTGATTTCGAATTTTTGCATGTTTTTTGTGGCAAAATCAAGCGTTGAAGAAGAGTGTAAAAATTAGAAATTCACTGTATGTTGATTTAGACTGTGTTCATATTTTTTAAGGAAATAATGTGGATATTTCAAAGCATGTAGAAAGTGTCACAAAAAAGCAACCATCAGATTCTTCTTCTGGTCTGGTTTCTTGGAAGGAACCCAGTAAAGGTAAGAGATAAAAACTTAAATTAAGAAATTTAATGGGCATAATTTGAATCGGGTAGAGGGTGTTCTTTAAAGCATTTGTGTGTGTTTTCATAAAGCGTAAATCTAGTAAAACGAATATACCACTGCACAGAGTTATTGCTGGGATTTTCTCCTTTAAATTTGGATTTTTATGGATTATATTATAAAGAGTTCAATAATATTGAGTATAAAGAAATACCATACTCGTTTGATTTCTAAATACCATTTTTAAAGTGATTGGCTACTACTTTTCAATTGATACTTTATGTCCAAAACTTCTACTCAGTAGATCAGAAACAATGTATTTGTTGCATTTGTTTTTTGTTGTCTGGAAGATATATATTTTGATCTGTTTCCTTTGAGTGTTCTTAACATACTGATTGGTTGATCTCAGCTGGTGCATAACTAGATGTGTTGTTGAAATTATGACAGGTTCTTGAGGAAGTCAATGTGCATTGTATAGTCGATTGACTCTAAGTTTTGGTGGAATTAACTTACTGTTGGTCCTTTTTTATAATATTTATTTTGTATTCTCTTTACGAGTGGAGAAGTTGTTATCTGATTTAATGTTGCTTTTGTTAGTTTTAAGAAGTGGGAACTTAGTAGTAGTATTCTATTAACTGATTTCGAATTTTTGCATGTTTTTTGTGGCAAAATCAAGCGTTGAAGAAGAGTGTAAAAATTAGAAATTCACTGTATGTTGATTTAGACTGTGTTCATATTTTTTAAGGAAATAATGTGGATATTTCAAAGCATGTAGAAAGTGTCACAAAAAAGCAACCATCAGATTCTTCTTCTGGTCTGGTTTCTTGGAAGGAACCCAGTAAAGGTAAGAGATAAAAACTTAAATTAAGAAATTTAATGGGCATGATTTGAATCGGGTAGAGGGTGTTCTTTAAAGCATTTGTGTGTGTTTTCATAAAGCGTAAATCTAGTAAAACGAATATACCACTTCACAGAGTTATTGCTGGGATTTTCTCCTTTAAATTTGGATTTTTATGGATTATATTATAAAGAGTTCAATAATATTGAGTATAAAGAAATACCATACTCGTTTGATTTCTAAATACCATTTTTAAAGTGATTGGCTACTACTTTTCAATTGATACTTTATGACCAAAACTTCTACTCAGTAGATCAGAAACTATGTATTTGTTGCATTTGTTTTTTGTTGTCTGGAAGATATATATTTTGATCTGTTTTCTTTAAATGTTCTTCACAAAACGTTTGGAAAATGATAAGGGAAAGAAGCCAAGGTTATTGAACATCTAAGGACTTATTTATTGCCCTTCGTTAATAACAATACAAGCAGCATCTGCATTTGCAACGGATTTCACACTTTGTACTGTTGCTTTTACTTTGAGAAATTGTCAGCAGAGGTATAGGAGTTTTTGTTGTTATTTTTACTTTTCCTTTATGAGGAGTAGGCTTAGACTGAGTCATATACTGAGTTGCTGGCCTTACATTGCCTCCTCTGAACGAAGATAAGGCCCAGCCACATTATCTGTTGGTAACAGTTTAGTATTCTTTTTTGATATTTTAACTGGTGAAAAACAGATGTTGTTCCATGAATCTGCTTTTTCCATTCCAACTAAAGTGTGTATATACACCCAAGAAATGAATTAGGTGTTTCCTTGCTTTCGATTTTGTTAAATTTCTTGCATTTGCAAAATTTAATTCCGCAAATCTCTTTTGAAGTCGTCATTCGCAAAAACTTATTACGCAAACAGTTACTTCTCTTAAGATAGAATGAATTGGTGCATTGTGCAGTTATACACAACTTTTTACTCTTTGTATTTAGTAATCAGCAACTGCTTTGCATTAGATCTTCATTTAAGCTCATCTGAGGACCACTTAGTTGGAAGAAACAAAAGTTCGTCTGCGTGATTAACCGAACGTGGGCCTGTAAGAACGTAAAGCTGGAAAGTCTAAGTTGTAAAACTCAAATTTGAGGCTTTAATAAAATTGATTAAAGTATCAAGTTCTTGCCAATATGATTTCTGTTGATGTGCATCGTATTACAGTCTACATACTGTAATACAGTATATGTATTACTTTTATTTATATGCTGCCACAAAAATCTTCGAACTAATAAGGAAAAGAATTTAATTGACTGTTGTGGAAGTGCATGTTTACCTTGATATTAGTTAAAGCGACTTCTGTTGGATGAATCCATCAGAAAAAAAATGCACATGTTATACGTTATTTAGCTTGGCAAGTTTGCATTTTTGGTCTCGATGAGATGTATTTAGATCAGATTTTAAATAATTTGATGTATGGTATGCAATGTCAGGCTTCTTCGGTTATTTTTCATTCAATGACTTTGTGAAAATAATTCAGGGGCCCCTTTTATCACAAGAGGTTTTTAATATGTCTTTGCTATGGGCGAATGGATTTACACTTACGATCAGCATAACAGATTACTTAATCAAATTGTATTTTGGAAAGCTAATCATTTCTATTGTGAAGTAATTATAATCTTTTGAATTTTAAGCTGACAGTTTACGCTGACCTTAAGGCCTATCGGCGTCTTGTTGTTCTTAATTTGATAGAATAGTGAACAATTTTGAAAAAGTCAAAGAGTTATTAACAGGCTTAAAATGTAAATATTATTCTCATGTGATCAAAACAATCAAAATTAAAACAAATATTGCGCGTAGAGTTTGGAATCGCTTTAAACATCATTTATTGAACTGTGAAGTGAGAAAATAATAATAATAAAATAAGAGAAACACATGGCTTCACACATGTATCTTGTGACATATGATTCAATGTGAAGGCAGAAATAATATTTTACACAAGCATTTAAGGGGAAGTTCGCTCTAATTTTTTTCACCTGAGATGCTTTATTCCATACCAAAACTTCAAAATATAATAATCTTATTCATTTTATTTTTTTCAAAAAACGTTTTTTCGTCATGTTTTTCTATTGAAAAAAAATAAGATTTTTTATCTGTTCAGCGTGTGACGTCACTCCGTGCAGAAAGCATATGTGCAGAGAAAAAAGCTTTGTCAAAAACAAAGTGTTTTTAGAAAATTATTTCTACATAAAGTATAGTTGAAACTAGTAGCTCTTTGGATGAAAATGATGAATGTTTGTAAGACATACCTGATAACTTAAACCTTTTGATTTTGAACCACGAAGAGATGTTAGAAATCTTAGCGGTAGTAGCAAAGAAGAGGAAACGAAAATGATGAAGAGCAGCATGTGTTACCTATAAGAAGCAAAGATTGGTGCCTTTTGCAAACCTGTGAATACCTACAAGGAAGTTTGTGCTGTAGAGGCACAATGAAATTCAGAAAAAGGGTTGTCGGAAGTAGGGTGGCTGGAAGGGCAACGCCAACAAATTTGACAAGCAACATATTTTTTCAGATGTACACACCAAGTTTGTTATAAAATTATACTACAAAAATTAAATTCTATGGAGATTTCCCTGTTTTATCTGGACCAATCACATTTTTCAACAACTTTTAAAAATGAATGGCAAGTAACATGCTTGTTTTAGCCAATCTAGAAGGTGCTGTTTCTCAGAACTTTGAGATTCGCATTGTATAGACAATACATACACTTGGTGGTTGCACAATACACTTGGTAAAAGGCATACATAAAGTTATTCCATTGTGTGCTTTATGGGCGATAATGAACACCTTTCCCACAGAAAAATGGGAGTTCCGTCTGTTCATGGAAAAATCTTCATTATTCAAGTTCTTTACCATAGAAATTTTGTTTTGTAATGCTTCCTCCTTAATCCGTTTGGGGGCATCCATAAATGCTGCAAGTTGGCTTTGTACCACCATGCCATTCCTGCTAAAATGCTGTCGATTGGGGCAAAACATTATGTACAGAGAACAGTACATCTCAATTTGATCAGTGTTGGGTGTAAAGATATAAAACCCTGAGTCTTTTGGTAGTGTTCCACTTCATTTTTATGTTGGAAAGCCATCTTTTACAAAGTTCTGGTTATTTTCTTTGACTTGGTGAAATGTGAAAGAACAATTTGTGGACCGATTAGTACAAGCTATCACAGAGTAACTTGACATGTTTCCAATGAATAAATAAAAATAAAACTAGTGAGTTTTTTTATGGTGTGAAGGTTCAATAACAAACTTTCTTTACCTAAAAGTTTCTTCTGCATGGTGTGAGGTCATTTTACTATTCATAATGATCATCTGTTTCAACTATATTTATATGAAAAAAAAACTCATTTTTCAGCATCTAAAAGAATTAATAACATTTGAACGAAAAGAGCATTTTCAAAAATTTGAAAAGTGGTTTTCTAACTTTTCAAAGCATAACAAGTTAAAACAAATAGATATCAAGTAAAAAATTAGACCGAACTTCCCCTTTAAACTTCAATTTTTGATACCTTTTTAAAATCTGTTCCTATAAGAATGCAGTGTGGATGGAAAGAGACAAGATAACGACAACAGTTCAATTTGCCAAATAGTGTTTTTTCTGAGATTGACATGGTGTTCTTCTTTGTTCATGATGTACACAATAAAACCAGCTATGGCCATTAAAAGAAATCATACATGTGAATGATTCGAAAAGACAAATGTTTATAAACTAAACCATGCATGAAGTCATTATAATGATATGATCGTTCTTTCATATCCAGTAAGCAATCAAATGCCCAAAAATGAAAAAAAATATCAAATACAATTTCAAATGTTTAATGGAAAAATAGAAGTTATTTTAAATGATTATCCAGATGCAATGTATAAACATGAAAAATTGATCAGCCACAGACGTGACTCCGGCAGAAATAATGGATATGTCGTTCTGGCAAAATCCAGATTTGTGTTCTTATTAAAATTTTGGAAACTGCAAAAAAGTAAGTATAATGAAAATTAAGGAGAGAAAAACAATTTAAAAACAAATCATTTCCATATACAGTGTTAATATATTATATACGACTACCACGAGTAAAATTAGAAGCAGAACGGAACTCGTTTTACTTTCAAGCGGCTTTGATATACAACAGTCTCCCTTCTGAGATAAGAGCTGAAAAGGATTATGAAAAATTTAAAAATCTTATAAAAAATTCATATATTTTCTGTGTGTATAATAATCACCTATTAGTAACTTTTCTTTTCTTTTTTTGACATTCGTTTTCGCCTTTTCTTTAATTGTTCTTTAATGTGGTTACATCATTTTCTTTTCTCATTTCATAGCTTTCATGTTTTTGGCTAACTCGTCTACGTCTCTTAATATTTTATAATCCTTTGCGTCATTTTTGCACAGGACTTCCAGAATAACAATATTTGTATATATTGTATATATGTATTTATAACTGAGGAACCATCCTGTAATAAATATTCGTAATAATAATAAAATGTTTGAACTCTTTTCCAGCTACGGTGTACGAATATGTAAAAGGAGATTTAAAAGCTGTAGAGCATGCACTTGAAGTCATGCCAGTAATGAAAAGTTCTTATTCACTAGCAAATATTTTTCTGTGATTGTCAGAAAGCAAATGGGTTTTCTTTTACATTTTGGTTGGGTTTTTTAATAAGAAAAAGCAAAATAAGTTCTCATGAAATAACTCAAAATGAAAATTATTGGACCATGGTCACAAAACATGCCACTGTAATTTCAAGAATCTTTATGATCTTCAGGTGGGAATACCTAGCAAGCTAACAACAAAAATATTACCTAAGGCAATCCAAACGACCTCTTTGTCTTCCTCTAAAATATCTAGGAGGTAGGATTCAGTACAATCAAAAACAGCAATGCAAGTTATATACAATATGAAATTTAAATGTATTTTGTGTCAACTGTAGATGTGAATGTAGAGATTTCACCTGGCACTCACTGATCTTTAAAATAACAAATACTCTCATTCAATAACTAGCGCAGAAATGTTCCTGAATAAATTCATGATAACTTTGTATCAATATTTACTACCATATTACAATTTACGCCCATAGACAAGATATTGAAAAAAATAATTCTGACAGCAATGAAAATCTTCCAGTTTGTCATATCTTCTTTGCCACAATGTTTACAAGTTGTCTCGAACATCCTAATTTTTTAATCGTCAAATTACATGGAAGATTTGAATAACCAAGAGTAACTCAAATTTTATTGTCTTAATGGGTCAATGCCTCTTAAATGTTTACGGAAAATTGAATAGAAGATATTGGGTTATTTTTGTAGGCTTGCTTGTCTCTCAAAAATCTTTGGATCCAATAGAAGAAAATGTCATTTATGACGTTATTACAAAAACAAGTCGCACATGCTTCAGTGTAGGAGTTTTAGTGGTTCTGAAATATTTCGTTGATGCTGAAAGTGCAGATAACTGGCTTGAAAAGCATAATGATGCATTTCGTATTACTTACAACAATGGACAAAAAATATATCATATATGTGTTGAAGAGATCAAGGCATGTCCTGCATATTGGTGCAAATCTGATAAAAGTGGTTGTCATGACAGACTGTGTGACATGTTTCACATATGCCATGATTTCTTATTTCATGAAACACATGAAAAAAGAACCTGTAAATTAAATCACAACTTACAGGATCCACACAATCAAGAAGTGTTGTCAAACTTGCCATTCACAAGATTGTCTGAAGAACATCTTATGATGTTGTTGAAAGTTCGATACCCAATTGTTTGTTTGGATTACAATGATGGTAAATGTTCATTGAATGCTAAATCATGTACAAAGTTTCATATTTGTTATGATTACCTCAATGGTACTTGTAAGAAAGTGGAAAGTATTTGTACATTCCAGCATGACAGTGCTTTTTACAGTCAGGAAGCTGTTGATATGATGAACAGTTACCATATCAAACCAGAAGATTTCCGCTCCTGTATAATCTTACCAAAGAGAAAAATAAAAACAAACCAAATTTTGGAAAGGAAAATCAAAGGTATGTGTAATATTGGTAATGTAGCTATGTATGTAGAACACAAGAGATGAACGTAAAAGATAGGAACGTAAAAGATAGGAAGTAAGAATGAACTTAGTAAAGCAATGCAAGACATGACAAAATTTAGCAGTTTGTTATTAAAATCCTCTGGAAATATTTCATTTTTACATAATTTACCAATTATTTCCTAAGTGTCAATTTTGTTTTTTTATTTTTGAGTTATTTTCTTTTCAGACCTAATTATAACCTATTTTTATTTATTCACCTTGCAGATAATTTTGACCCTTGGAAACAAGAAGCCATATGTCACGATTATATTACTGGAGAATGTGAAGATGAAGCATCTTGTCATTTGCTGCATGCTAAAGGGAAGCTGCCATATTTGTGGCAGTACATTAGTCATGAGGAGGATGTTTGGAATATGTTTCCATCAGATTTGAACATAGAAATGGAGAAAGTATTTTCTGATCCATCTAATGATGTCTACAAAAGGTTAGTTGTAGATAATAATTTTTGATCAACCTCTGAAACAGTATTGCTATTTCTGACTTGGTGATTAGTCAGTTTTACTTTAAACATTAACAAGGACGAAATTGCAAGTAGTTAATATTAGGCCACATAGCTTTTATTGACCTAAATTCACCAAATAACTTTAATAAATAAATCATTTTAATGAATCAAATTTACAGGTGACATTGAAGGGAATTTCTTCCATACCTGTTTGTTTGTTTTTTCAAAGTACCTGGCTTCTATATAAATATTAACACAACCTGATGTCATACTCTTATCTACTCATGTTTGTACCTTCAAAACAAAGTCTTCCATGTGCATTGTATCCACTTTAGATATAGGGTATATGAATGTTTTAATTTGTTAGTTTTGAATGGTTTTAGCACAACGTGAAATTCTATGCAAGACTGACTCTTTGAACCATCCTTAGTTTACAACTGCAGCTAAAACATGCTATGAACGAAAATTTGGAACAATTTCATTGCATTATATACAACACTATCAATTGAATAGATTTTCTGAATCACTTGGGACATCAGCTCATTTCTAAAATCTGAAAGGATTCTGTATTAGAATTCCACTTACATTATTTATTTTTATCACCCGCAATCACCCAAATTAAACTGTAGTCCAAACTTTTGATTTTTTATCTTCGACTAGTTCTTCAACAGAATCCACAAATTTTATGTAAAAACACTTAGAATTGTAGGAATTATGCATGATACTGTGTTGTTTAGTGAATCAACATCTGCATCATTTGCAAATTTGGATCTTTACAACAATTATTACAAACGTCAAAAAGTTCGAATTCGACGTCTTTCAACTGTGTCATCAGTCAAAGGACATGTAGGTATTGATGGTGTCGGACTGACAGACTGGTGCTGGTATTGGCATACAGGAGATTCTGGATGGGAAGAATACAGTAAATGGGTAAGTCAATCAATTAAATTACTATGCTATGTTATGATACTATTTTGGTGTCTTCTTGACCAAGAAAGTGATCATATGGACAGAATTGATAATGGCTGGTTGATCCATTTTATCTTGACAGAGAGTAGGATGTAAAAAGTAATTTTCACCAACACAATTCTATTTGAATTTGGATTCTTTGAAAGAAAACCAATCCAGTCAGTAACAGCAAATGTTACAGTTTGCTTAATTTCTTGTATTTTAAAGATCTCATTCATTTGAATAATTAAGTGTTTTGTGATTGCTTCGAAACACAAGAAGATAACATCAGTCAATCACGTCACTGAAATGTTTGAGAGGTCAAGCACCGCAGTATCACTATCATTGCTTCTGTATTATCAATTTCTCTCGTGGTTTACCATTGTTCCTACAGCAGCTCGTATTCTTCTATCACATATAAGACACTCATTATTACATGTCCATTTCTTTAGTTTGTGAGTTCTTCATTATTTAGACAAGTAGTCAAGAGATTGAAATGGCATTTCTAAGTGAAGTTTCATCGTTTAAATTTAAAACTAACGAATATGATTACATCATATCATTTGACAAGATGGAACAGCAGAATCAAAATCCTCGGTACTTTACGAAAAGAAACGTTCGCCGAAGACCTGCTTACAAAACAAAAGAAAACATGAAGAGGTAATCAGTTATTATGTTTTTTTTTGTGTGAAGAAATTCTCTTGGGCACTCTACTTATAAATTTTGCAGATTTTTTTCAACACTATCGATTGCTTCAATTGAAGCGCTTCCACTTCCGAAGATGCGGGCAATTAATGAAGAAACACGAAGATTTTTAGGGAGAACAAGATAATTCATTGTTGTTCCGATTTTTTCCGTATCCCTTCATATTAAGTAACGTAAATCCATGACGGTCCATGACGTGATAAATTTCTTCACTTATCTTTATGAACGCTTGACTGTCACTTTGAATATGTGTGACAATCCCCTAAGTACACACTTTGAGTACTCTCGAGTCTGGAATACAAGGGGCAGTGGGAATAAGCGGGGTTGGTGGATATTTTCATAAAACTTAATAAACGGGGTGGGTGGAAAAATTGTAAAGCTATTTCGGTTTTTATGATTGCTAATGTTAATTGCTAATTACGTTCTTTTATGAAGAAAAAAGTGTCTGAAATAAATAGGGTGCGTGGAAAAATTTCCCAAAATAAATAGGTGGGGTGGGTGGAATAAGAACGTCTCGGGAACTCTATTCTGGACTCGAGAGTAGACGCCTTGCAAAGATTTTGAAAATAGAATTCTGCAAGGAATTCAGTGGAGTTCAATCTGGAGAGGTCATGCAATTGCTTTCAATATGAGTTGTATGTCAACCTCAAGAACAATTAATTTTTATGTTCTCCATTGTAGGCATCAGTCAGTATCTGGACTTGAAACGCCATCTAATTGGCCAGCTAACCACAAGACTGGTGAAAAAATCACATTGACGACATCTAAGTATAAGAAGCTAAGGGGAGAGTTTGAAGCTTCTGTAAAGAGAGATGTACTGGTGCTAGACATTAAAGAGATTTGCAATAAAGAACTGTATGGCTGCTATGAAAGGTATTGTGGCCTAACCAGTCACTGTTTTTACCCAGCATCAAGTTTGGGTGATTTGGCTGATCTAGAAGACATGTTATGAAGTTTTATTTCATTAGAACAGCAAGGCTGGAATTTTTCTGAACAATTCCAGGCTGGATGTGTAGCTTGCAATCAGAACAGATTTCGAAAACAGGTTGAATCCCTGCGAAGGAGTGCATTTCTATAGAAATATACACACTATTTCAACAAAAATGCTCTTCATCGCAGTGACTTATACGAATTTGCCCACTAGGAAGTTTTCCATTATTTTCGAATTTCTTTTGACATCACGTTATCATGTACGCTGTTATTTCAAGATATTGTCAGAGAAGAATTATTGAATATCTGTTTGCTTTTAGGAAGAAATTTATTCTGCGAGAGAAACTAGGTGACGTCAAAGAAAAATTTCTCTATCATGGCACTGATCATTCTGTTGTCGACCCGATCTGTGTGCAGAATTTTGATTGGAGACTATCTGGTAAACACGCGACTATGTACGGTCAAGGAAGCTACTTCTCCACTTCTGCCGCATACAGCCATGGTTATACAGCACCCGACTATGATAATGTACGATACATGTTCGTTGCTTCCGTTTTGACTGGACGTTCCGCTGTGGTAAGTGTGAAACAGTCCACTCTTGAAAATATTTTCAATTTGGGCAGTTTTTAAATTGTCCCTAGCGCGAAATAAAATCTGCATTGTCAACGAAAACATCTTCAATCAAAATACGGTAGTGTCCGAATAACTCAATCATGTTTTTCGTAGGGGAATGCAACTTTAAAGAGGCCGCCACCAATAGATTACTCCACACATGATTTGTACGAAAGTTGCGTGAACAACCTTTCCGTACCTTCCATTTACGTCATTTTCGAAAGAGATCAATGCTACCCTCGCTACTTGATCAAATACAAGGAGAAAAGTTACGCTACATGGAATGACTATAATGCTGCCACTGCATCCTATACGGCCACATTATCAGTGCTTCATACCCCGAGTGAAACCTCGACCCAAGATGTTACGAAAGCACCTGACACAAATGATCACACCTCAGCTTCATCTAACGGTGCTTCTTCAACTGCTAGTAAATCAGAATGTATCATATCATAGGCTATCTATGAATGACTTTTAAATTTCCATTGATACGAAACGAAATTCGTGTGATTTGGTGACGATCAAGACTGTCTTGTGGGATTTGGTGACGGTCAAGACTGACAGGGCATCAACAAAGTGGATGTCCCACATAAGCAAGATAATGTACTACCCATTAATTTATTTAATATTTTTCTTTTTTTTCTCTTTTGCTTTTGATTTAATAAACCTTTCCCTAATTCAGTTTAAACACTGAACTGCAGCCGAGTTTCATATCTAACTTCGTTTTCATGCGAATCATTGTTCCACTGACTTCATTACTTTACATCTTAATATTAGTCTCTATTATTCTCAATTCCCATTCCAATAATTAAAACAGTTTGAATATTAAAAGCGAGGTTAGACACGACAACTCGGCCACAATGCATCGTTTAAACAGAAATTCGGGAAAGGTCTATTTCTTCAATTTTTTCTACTTAACCTCGTAATTGGAATAATGGGATCCATCTACAGATGAACCGTGGTCTCACTTATCCGAAATCTCGAAGCGTTTGCCTGAGTTTCCTAGTTAAAGAATATCAGGGAAGGGTTGTATTCAACCAAACCCATTGGTCAACTCCTCATGGGTTAACTTCATGGGTTTCTTCTCTCATATGTTCCGCTATGCTTTTATTTATAAAGTTAGTCAAAGATCCGTTTCCCAGTGCGCAAATATGTTGAAAAACCACTGCGAATGAGTGCATTTCTAAAGAAATATGCACACTGTTTCAATAAAAATGCTCTTTGTCACTGACTTTTTGACGAACTTGCCGGATGGTTTCTCACTGATGTGAACACGATATAATCTCCCACCACGATTTTCTCACTGATTAAATTTCTCCACTGGTCAGATCCGACCTTAAAGGTCAAATATTAGTGTTCTTACAAATTTCTAGACATGCAAATGCTGTAAGCGTTTTGCATTGATGTTATAAACAAAGGTTGAGAAATTTTCAAACATCCTTCTCAGATAGAGATATATATTTCGCTTACTGGATAACTGCATTTGAAGTATCCCTTTTCCCTTAATACCTACCCAGTCGGCAAATTTTTTTTGTAAAGCCACTGCGAGGAAGTGCATTTCTATAGAACAAGACAGATTATTTCAGTAAAAATGCCCTTCACCGCAGTGACTTTTTGACGATTTTGTCCACTAAGTGCTCCTACTGCAATGTTATCATGCTATCATTTACGTTTGAAATTCTTTTATTTTCCTCGTCTCATTTTCGAGGCATTACACAGTTGCTCGTTTGACACAAAAAGATCTAGCAATGTTTTGACAATTAGTGATAGCCTTTGTAAAACAAACCAATGGTTTGTTTTGACAAGTGAGTGGTTCGTTTACGTGAAATGCAACATCCAAAGAGTATCTTTATTCTAATATATTTTTATAGTTATGTTTCTCAATATTAAATGTCATTTTTCCTATATGTTATATTTCTATAATAGTAAAACAGGATTACTCTATTTGCTTCTTTACATAAAACATTTTGTTTCGATCCCTTCTTTCCATGAGACCTGCTACTGTGGACCTTTGGGAATCAGGGGAACCTTGAAAAGCCTGGGAACTTGACGGGGCTTTCACCTAAACTATGAGAAAACTTCGGGTAATTTGTGGAGATATGAAAGAAATTCTAAATGATAGAAATGTAAAGTTAAGCCATAGTTTTAATTGTTTCGGTCGATGTTTTTGTGGCTTTGTAAGTGGTAACGTGATATGAGAGGGGTCTTGAAGAGGTCTTGGGGAGAATTTGAAATCTTTGGATATATATATTCCTTTGCCATTGTGTTCTCTAATATCATTATTTGTGAGAAGGAAAAAAATATGCTTCTATTGATTAGTTAGTTACTGAAAAAGTTACTGAACACGTGCATGTAACCACATTCGCGCATGCTCAGTATACACTGCGCAAGACACAAGTTTATAGAACAGTAGACAAAGTATTGTTTTTTGCAAAAATCAATAATGGAGGCGGTACCATGACACTGATCAAGCACAGCTGGAAGAGTCTATTTGGACAGATGCAGTTTCCTTTATCTCAACGTAAGCAGCAGGCTGGTAAGATCATTTCGCTGGAAGACATCATCTTGATTGCTCACTCATAATGGTAGGTGATAAAAAAGTTTATTAAGTAGGCCAGCCGGCACATTTGTTAAAATCTCTGCGAAGGAGTGCATTTCTATATAATATGCACACAATTTCAATAAAAATTCTCTCCATCACAGTGACTTTTTGGAAATTTTGCCGATTTGTGAAAATACCTCTTCACCATAAAACTCATCAGTAAAAAGTTTTACATCAAACATTGAAATAACAAGGTAAAATCTGATGTTAGCCTCGATATCCCAAAGAAAATTTCATCAGAAACTTTGATGGGCTGAGATTTTCACTTTTACTACGTACAAAAGTTGCATAATGTTTTTATTTGTCAAAAAGTAAGCGAAAGGAAACACGTTTCTTTTTAAATGTTTCTCATGTGAATAAGGCCTTAGGTTTTTATGTACATGAGATGAAAGAAAACGTCTGGTAACTACTATGTTTGTTTACTTATTACCCTGTGGGCAAATTTGATGAAAACCTACTGCAAAGGAGTGCATTTCTATGATAATTTACACACTATTTCAATAAAAATGCTCTTCTCCGCAGTGATGTTTTGACGATTTTGCCCACCGGGATCGTTTGCAACACTGTCAATACTTTCACGGCCTCCTTTTCATGTTATTAATGGCGTTTGGTCGTTTACCGCCGATCGTCGGGATAAAATAATTTACAAAATTCACTCCGAAGGATGGTGGCGTTATGGTAGGGTATTTCGCGCCAGAGTGGGAGTTCGGCGTCCAACACCTAGCATCTTCAAAAATATGAATTCGCTCACGGTTTTCACGTAGGGGTTGTCTACAATGGTTGAAGTTTTGCCTTTCGCACAAATTCTTTTTTTAAATGATCTAGGATCTCAGTCACGAGAAACTTGTTGAAAACAACAGCTGAAAACAACCTCGTACCCAGGGTTTCTTGCCTTTTCGATATGTCCGTATATCGAAAAGGCAAGAAATCCTGGGTACGAGGTTGCAGCTGAAAAATCCCTCCTCCTTCAAACATAAATGAATAGATCATAAAGAACATGTTTTCCACTGATGATGTGTTCTTCAGCCACGATGAATGCTGGAAGCTAAATAACCTTCAGAGATTATTGGAGCAATTTGATATACTAATATTTCTTTTTAGATCGTCCACGTGTTCCTCCTGTTCTCCATTTTGATTGGCTGTCATGGTGAAAAGGTTAAAAGAAGCCAAATTAATCGCTATCACCAAAACTTCAAGTGGTCTTGTCCGAATGGTGAAAACTTATTTTCTGAAGCGTTTTTCTATAATAATACTTTATTCTACCATATGCATGGAAGAAAGGAACGAGAAGTTCAAACCTCCCTCGAGTACTGACAACTTAGGCTTGACATGAATTTTTGTTTAAACATCGGTTATGACCTGCAAGAATAGTCTCGTTTTGAAGATGAAATAAGAAGAATGCGAAACCTGATAATTGATACGGCGTTTAAAAGGCGGCAAAAGTCTATCAGAGACATAAAATATACTTAATGAACTATCAGAAGGTCGAGAAAAAAGTGTGTCAGCAGTTTTCTTGTGAAACTCCACGAGAGAGCCAATCATTTTTTACTTTGTTTGAGCGCGTTGTTAATTATAAACAGCTGCTCGTTCCCAGACTATCTCTCATTTGTTCTGTTTCTACTGACATCAGCATAGTGCAACCCTCAACTCTACATATAACAGTTCATTTTCTTTAAAGAACTGTGTCAAGATTCTCTCAGATTATTGTACTTGCTTCTTTACATAAAACATTTTTTTTCGATCACTTCTTCCCATGAGACCTAGAACTGTGGACCTTGGAAAATCAGGGAAACCTCAAAAAACCTTTTTTCCTTATCATAGGTAAAGCGCCAAGTATAATTTTCAGTGCTCACAGAGACAAATACCTGGATAGACAATGGTTCGTTCATTGTCTTACAAGCGTTCCAACAACTGCTATGAAGTATTGGACTCCCTACCTTCATGATGCCGATGGTCGATCGAATTACACTTGCCCCTTCAACTCAATAGTGACTGGAATGGGCGGCACGTTCATAAGGAATGCTGGAGATAGAAGATACATACTGCAATGTAGCATGGTCAATGCTCTACCAATAAACTGCGTTTGGACCAATTATCTGAATGGTTGGGACGAGCCAATTAACCTAGTTTTACAGCCTGGATACCTGATTACTGGTATGGCAAGCTACCATCACAACGGTGTTGCGTAAGTAAACTATTCTGGATGTTAAAGGAAAAAAAATCTCTTTGCATTGTTTAAACAAGTATCTTCAACTGTATATATGAGAGTAATGTGTAAATACTCTTGTAGAGTTTATTGTTGCAGTACTAGATTGCACGCTCTATGTTATTATTGGAATATCTGAGAATGCAGCAAGTTTACGAAAAGCTTCGTGAAATATTAAATTTTTACAGATGTGTTTTTAATAAAATGAATTGTTTGGTGGCTGATATTATTAACCTGAATATCTTAGACTTTGTACTTAGATATTTTCATTAAACAACTAAAACGTACTCAAAAGATTTTCAAAATGGGACACATACTTACAATTAATGCTTAGCAACAAATTAAACAACATTACTACTAAAAAATGGTCATTTTTAAGCCACATTACTTTTAACGCCTGACCTTGGTTGTTGATATTAAAAAAAAACGTGTGTCAGATGAATATGCCGAACTAAAATCGATACATTCTTCAACAAAAACCTTTTTTTTAATTTTAGTCTGTTACAATTAATACTAGATTTGTATTTTTTTTTTTCCAAATAGGGATCGCAGATTTGCATTTCGAATGTGCCAGCTGCAGCAAGATAATCGCTGATGAAATACACAATGTAAAGAAAGCCTTATATTAATCATGCTCAAAGAAAGAATACCAAGAATACCTAAATATGAAATCTCATGTATTCTTCTTGATTATTCTTCTAGGATGTAAGATTATAGCATTGCGTTGTGGTAGGTATGTCAAATGATAACTGAATAAGCAGGAAAACATTTATCATACTAAAATTGCGAACGTTCAACAACAAAAGAACTTAGTTTTATCTAAAGTTCTTTTATTTTTCCATGATTCTGTACCCAAAGCAGATCCCATCATCACAGATCCCATCATTTTGTATTGAAGTTAAGGGGCTGATCATATGGAGATTTTCATCCCGGCAGTGCGGGATGAAAATTGTCCCGGGACGGTTTTTACATTGCGATCATATGAGATTTTTGTCCCGCCTTGCCGGGATGAAAAGCATCTCGGGATAGTTTTTATGTTGATGTTTATATAAAAATTGTAATTACTGCGTACACGTGAAATATTAACTCATCTCAGCAAGGCGGGATACTCTGATCATATGGGAAAAAAGCAACTCGATTAAGCGGGATCCCGGCAGAAATAAACGAGATCCCGCCTGACCGGAACAAAGTGATTTTTTTCGTTTTCCATATGATCAGAAAAACGTTTTTTAGTGAGAATTACATAAAAGCTAGGATCTCGTCAAAACGTCTCGCCTCGCCCTGCCGGGATGAAAAGCTCTATATGATCAGCCCCTAAATCACATTAAGCATCAACAACAGCAATCCGCAAAAGTAGCATAAATTAATAGATCTGTTTTAAGGGAAAGTCCCTAACCCCATTCTCAGTATACCACATGAACATTTGTGTGACAGTGTAAAGACAAAACGTGAAATATCTGAAAGCACGAGGTTTAAGAAGTAGCATTAGAAACAAAGATAAGGATGAAACACATCGAAATCTTTAAGTTTCTCCTGGAACAAAAGTCGAACAATATCAGACTTTAGCTTTGAACTTTAATAACTTGATAACTGGATAACTAAGCATTAACTCGGCATTTAAACAGAAATTCGGGAAAGGTGTATTGCAATATTATTGTAATATTTGAGCTATGCAGCAACTCTATGTAGAGCTTGGAATCAATGACAATTATAAACTGGACATAAGGACAGGACAGTAGAAACATGTCTTCATGATTTTCTTTAACGTTCTGTTGGCAAACATTTCGATTGTATGAACTACTTAATGGTATATGGAATCATAAAATTTCCAGATTTAGTTAGTAATTGAAAAAGTATTTATTTACCGCACAATAAATTACAAGTAGCACTAGAAATTGTGAACGTAAGAATGTATAAGATGAAATGTCTATGACAAACCGTTTCAAAGTTTTAATGACGTCATAGAGACTCGCCTCCCCAAAATTTTGCCAAAATTTTTTCGTCATCCCATTGCCAAGATCGCGTTCGATTTGGGTCTCAATGCATTGGCTTTACAACACTGACGTCGCGCACAAAAAGAGAAATAACTTATGTGTGATTTCTATCACAGGTAACGTCTACCATTTTGCATGAGAAACAAACAAACAAACAAACAGACACACACACAGACAGAGAATTGAGTATTAATATGTAGATTAGGTGTTCGAGTTTTTATGTTTTCCGTCGCATTATGTTGTTTGACAATACATTTTAAAGCTGTATGGTGAAGATCGTTTTCTGTTCTTATTTTCTCGATACCATGGCCTTTCCCCACTTCGGAAAATAAATCGTTGCATGTAAAAGGAAACTTCATAAAATATAGTCTGTTCATGCTTTTCCTAAGTGCATTCAAAGCGGTAACGGTGGAGAATTCAAATAGCGTGTTAAAAATTTCTGTTCCAAAAATAAAATCGAAATGATCAGATCAGGGCCATACAATCCTCAGGCCCACAAGGTAAGGTAAAACGGTCACATAGAGATCTACGCAAGATACTTTACTACGATATGCTGCGCCAAAGGAAAGGAGGTGTGAAAGATTTACCAGATTATGCTAGTTGTAAAAAGCGTGAACTATTCGGTCCCATAAACGTTTGCATAAGTGTTCTACGGACAGGGTACGCAAAGAGGTATTTGTTAGAATCAAAGGCAAAAGAAACAAAAATCATCACGTATTACGAGGAACTATAAAAAACAAGAGCCAGATGGCGCAAAACGGTAGCAGCAATTGTACTTAAAATTATGAAAAGTTACTACAAAGTTCTTTGAGGCTTGTGTTTTTTTATATCTCACTGATGGAAAACAGGCATAAACCATAAATATATTAAAATGATTAGTTAGTGTAAATAGGGTCTAATCATAAACCACCAGAAATTAATTTATTAAAAAGACAAAAGAATTATACATGCGTGAGCCACACATTTTTTTATAAGAAAAATTTTAAGACCATATGTAGAAAAAAGCCACGCGTTTTGAAAAAAATATTATGTTTTTAAAATTATAATTTCATGAAACCAAAAATGAATTCAAACAAATAACTGCCTTTTTAAATTAGATCTCTGAAAGTCTTAATACACTAAACAGTGTAGTAGCTAACAACAAACGAGCTAACAAGTAGTTTCGAACTGATAGGCTTTACTAACAAGAAAAACAATATATAACCAAATTTGAAGTATCGATGTATTTTCAGCAAGCATAAGTAATTAAAACTTCCATTTTTATGCAGACCTATTTGATTTATATTCATTCTTTCATGAATTATTTCATATAATATCAAAGAAAACGTCTTTTTAAATGTTTGATATGTAAAACCTTTCGAAGGCTGCGTTCCTTCATTAGAATTTGGGTTACGTTATTAGCGGAGTCTCGCGGACTCTAAATCGCAGACTAATTGCCATTTCGGCCGGAGGAGTAGGAGTAGTAGGAGTCCACGGGTGTTTTAATACGGTATTCGCTTTCGCTGCTACCGTAACAAATCTGGTGAGCGCTATAAAGTATCAGTGTTAATGCCTGGTAATTCAGAACAGGCCAGTGTTTGGTTTTCTGTGGAAGACATTGCAGATTTCAAAAAGCAAAAAACCCATAAGATTGTGAGTAATGATAAAATTTATTTATTTATTTATTATTTATTTATTTGGTATTAATTTACGTGGCTAGCCTCACTCAGTTGCTATTGCATCTGCTTTCCAGGAGGGGCCACGGCTTAGGTTGGAGGCTCCGAATAATTTGACACTCTCATGAGTGACACAAACCCAAAAGATTAAAAAAGATTAAAAAAAAAATTGCCGATACCACTTTCTCCAGAAGATTTTATTTTTCGCGAATTGGGGCACTCAAATGAATTTAACCCTAATTCTGATGGAAACTACCAATTCAGTGCAATTGCTTATGCAATTTTATTTTAGCATATAACATGCTTTGTGGTTAATGGCAATTAGCAGAAAAACGTATCCAAAGTTGTCATTAATATGTGCTGAATGTGTATTATATCTCGAGTTTTTTCCGATGATAGTTCGTGTCGAAATCACACTGATCAAGTAAGTAAATTTTCTTCACCGTCTAACAAACGACATTATTTAATCTGTCAAATAATAGAATTCAAAGATATGAGGGAAACCCGATAACACCCGATAAAACCGATCAATTTGAAGCATGAAGTCAGTTATTTTATTGCTGGAGATTTGCGCAGCCTGAAGTTTTTGCATGGAAAATCGAATGACAAGACCAGGTGATATCACAATGATATGAAGGGAGAAATGATGAAAGAAGAGGTTACTGGCAAGTAAATACCTCAAACAAGATTAATGATGTGTTGTTAGGGGCTGATTACATGATCCCGGTTAGCCGTGTTGAAATTTCGACTATCAAGAGCCGGGATCTCGGTTAGGTGTATGTAATCGTATCGTGACGGTCAACCGGGAAAAGCTTGAGATTTGAGCATGCGTAAGGTGTTAATTTAAAAATATTGTTTCCTTTTTTAAAGGCAGGGTTAGTTTTGTCCCATCCCGCCTAAACGGGAAGGCAAGGCGGGATGAAATTTCATCCCCTTAGAAAGGTTAATGAAGTATGGAGATTTGTAAGAATATTAGACAAATATATTTCAGCAGAAGCTATTCGATTTATTCAATGATCATACTGCGGCATAAAGTTATTAAGCACGAAGTATGGAGAGTAATTACTGTTTTGAAATCAGTAAAGAAATTTAATCCCGTTTTTACTCCGACTTTTTGTTGTTGTTTTGCATAGACAAGAATACTAAAATTTACATTATTGAAGCCTTTTTCCTGTTTTCCAGTTTCTTCATAAACAGTAAATGACTTGAAAATAACATTTGCAGAATATTCAGTAATTAAGACAAACTGACTCACAATTTTAATTTTAGAATTGTTGTGAACAATAGAATAATTTTATCTGTGGTAAAGTACAATTAAATTAAATTCTTTTGTCCAACAGGACATTTGGCTTCATATCGTTATTAGTGAACTATTTGCTTATGTTGGGAGTAGGTTCTTTAATTTTTTAAAATTTTTGTTTCACTTCTCGCATGCTACTTTTAATAAAAGGACTTCAATAAAACATTATCAACAACTGTTAAGAATATCTATGAACAAGAAGAGATGTTGCTGGATGAGAAATGGTTGAATGTTGGTAATAGTAAGACAATATTCTTATCCACAAATTCATAAATTATTCATCACAACAGTGATTTTTAAGTGGTTTGTTATTAGCGGCTTTCATAGATTCGTGTTTTACATTATACGAAACTTTCAATACAAGTCTGTGGGGAAATTTAGAAAATAAGCTTTTTTAAAATACCCGTGTTAGAGAGTGCAGCAATTTCAGCTGACAAATTAATTTACTGCCTTGGGATTTTAACAATAGTCAAATGTTTAAAAATCCATAGCAACAGAAACATTAACTTAATGTTGATTCTCTAATTAAAAAGTCTCTCAAACATTGAGACTTTTAAAAAACATTTTTGATAAAAAGTCCATACAAATTCGTAGTCACATAACTGGAACACGAATCTTATGAAAGCCGCTAATAGCCAACATATTTCTACTTTGTGGGATTAATATTGCCTTGGTAGTCAAGAAAGATGAAGGGTACAGTCGGTCTGTAACTGAATTGGATTTTTTCCTTCCGCTTAGTAATTTCCATAGTAATTGCTATAAATATTCTTTAAGTCACTGTTTGTGTCTTTAATGAGCAACATAATATCATAATTGACAAATTAAGAGCACAGAAACAGGAAAACCTATCTAGTTCCTTGTTGTGGGCCTGATGTTAATCAAAACTTTGAACCAACCAAACGGTTAAATTGAAACATAGAGAGACAAAAAAGCAAAATTAACCTCAAGCATGCTTTACACAATGGTAAATCGTTGATCATCAGCATTTATCATTTACCAGTCCTTACTACTACAGACGTATTTTTAAAGGCCATATTCATGATGGAAAGTGTTACGAATTAATTACATTATGTTTTTCTTTAGATTAAGGATATCATTAAAAAATGCTACGATTTTCTGTTTTGCAAAAGGCACATTCAATGGCTGTGCGGCTGATGGTAAAAGAACACCTTTTGCCATTGCACAAAAGAATATGGAAATCTTCTGTTTCAACTGGTTCTCCACTGTTAAAACGATTTCCAGAATTGTCCAATCTGTCTGATATTATTGATTTTTATATTGATGGCAAGGTTTCTTTGGTGTGTTTGAACGCATCAGATGCGGTTGTTGGTGTAGCACTTAATCAAGTACTTAACACGCAAAAAGAATACTTAGAAGAATTTATTGAACCACATAGGCCTATTGATGGAGAGCCTGAGTATCAAGCAAAGCGAGCAGCATGTATACGAGACCATTCTTACCATTGCGATTTATTTAAGGAATTCCAGGCGAAGCGATTGTTTTATGCCGATCATGGTATAATCCTGCCTGAATATAGGGGAAATTTATCAATTTTAAGTGGAGATTCTCTTTTACGTTTATTATATGCAGAAGTAGAAAAACGTTTCTGTCGAAGAGGTGATTTATTATTTGGGGATATGTATCCGAAGAATAAGGAAAGTCTGGAAAAGTTCAAAAACGGTTTTCTTGCGCCATTTGGTGGGAAAATATTTAAAATCACTGTTCATTTTGATGATTTAGCTGAAATCAGACTTTGTAAGATGATTTCATGAAATATATGATGTTGCTGCTCTCCAAATAATTAGATTATTTCTTCTCTTCAACAATAGTCATCCCCATGAGCAATTATCCTACCTTAATATTTTCATCCACATTCCGTTATAATTTGAAACCAAAAACATAGATCTGTCCCTAACCCCATTCTCAGTATCCCGTATGACCATATGAGTGACAGTGTAAAGACAAAACGTGAAATATCTGAAAGCACGAGGTTTAAGAAGTAACATTAGAAACAAAAGATAAGGATGAAACACATCGAAATCTTTAAGTTTGTCCTGGAACGAAAGTCAAAAAAGATCAGATTTTAGCTTTTAACTTTAAAAGTCTTTTCCTTTTCACAGAAGTATTTTTTGAATGATTTTTCAATTTGATTGTTTAGCAGCGTCGCCTTCCTTGCGGGAATTGCAATATTATTGTAATATTTGAGCTGTGCAGCAACTCTACGAAGAGCTTGGAATTAATGACAATTATGAGGATCTTTTGGTTTTTCGATCGTTCTTTTGGTCAG
This sequence comes from Turritopsis dohrnii, assembly GCA_027922465.2. Lineage (NCBI taxonomy): Eukaryota > Metazoa > Cnidaria > Hydrozoa > Anthoathecata > Oceaniidae > Turritopsis > Turritopsis dohrnii. The sequence continues at coordinate 89,176 of BQMF02000725.1, read as the reverse complement.
GTTTGGTTTTCATTTGTTATGCACGAGAAAACAAATTGTTTTTATGGTCTCAAGTGGTCACAATATGTCCGATAAAAACTGTTTTGAAAGTCAGTGGCTCAGTCATAAAGCCTAGTTCAGACCTGAGGATTATGACGATTATGACGATTAAAATAAAAATGAATCGTCGTAATCGCCAATCAGCAGGTGTGAACACTCTCAAGTATTTCTAAACATATTTTGTCGTCATGAACGCCAGGCGTTTACAACGATTACGATGATTACAAAAGTGTTCACAATAGATGATTATGACGGTTACAACAATTACACTCAATTTAAATCGTCAGGTTTGAACCAAGCTTTAGTGGTTAACAAGGTGGAGGATTCTGTAGTGGAGGAGTTGCACACTCCCTCGTAGTTGAATTCCTTTTCAATCTTTTAATGTTCATTCGATCATTAAAACGTTTTCTTTTTAAAGCATTTCAACTCTCTTTCATAAATTTTGACTACCCTTCTCTGACTTTCCTATTCTGAAAGTAGCCATACCGTCTGGGTCTTCCATTATAAAACATATGAACAGGACAGTAGAAACATGTTTCCATGATTTTCTCTACGTTCTGTTAGAAAATATTTCGATTGTATGAACTACTTAAAGGAATGTGGAATCATAAAATTTCCAAATTTAGTAATTAAGTGGGTAATTAAGTATTTATTTACGGCATAAAAAATTACCAGTACAATTTTATTGAATTTTTATAATATTGTCGAAGGAGACTATCCTAATAGCAAAGCTACACAAAGAATATAGCCAATTGATTATGATTTTACAATGGTATAATGATATCGGTAAAAAAAGAGAGAGCGAAAAAAGACTTTGACAGAGTTTTTTGACCTTGGTGTTTAGTGTGAACGAGTGGAGCTAAATATTTCTGACACACATCTCTGGTACCATATAGAGTGATCAAAAATTTGACAATTGAAGGAGTCCAGTATGTTAGAGGGAAGATTTGAATTGAAATATTGATGAGTGAATAGAATGTCAAAGACTTTAAGGATTTCAAAATTACGAAAAAGTATTGATGAAGGACTGTATAGTGTACTAAAAGACATCAGCCGCAATGCAGTTGTCTGCAGAGTGAGAATTTTGTGGGAAACTGTAGAGTCGCACAGACCCCATAATTAACAACCGTAGCGCATGTAAGACTCAAAAAGTGAGTAAATAGATTACTTTCTTGTTAACACAGGCAGTTACATAAAAAGGTAAGGATTGGAAATTAGTCTTGAAATGATACATCAATTATTCAGGGAAACATGGAAGAGTTTGTTGATAGAAAACAAAAAAAACTATTAACTATTAAACCAATTCTTGTTTAGCCAGTTTTTCTAATAAATGCCGCTTTCCAAGATGCAGCGTTAATTAGAGGGCGGCGTTTATTAGAGGGCGGCGTTTACTACAAATGTTCGGCTAAAAGTGCGGCGTTTAATAATCAGAGGGCGGTGAAATACGGTGTTCTGGACACCGACTTGCAACTATTAGTAGAACTACCGCCACAGATACGTATAGAATTGCTCTAACTTGCCCGAAAGCCAGTGTGCAGTCCATTAATGGCTCCTAATGGGTAAACACGGTGCCTTTAAAGCGTATTGGAGTGAAGCATCAAAATATGGCTTGGCTGGAACTCAAACACCGGTCGAAGCGGTAGCACTCGAAAGTACTAACCACTACACCATCGCTGCACAACTTTACATATACAATAATTCATATTCGAAATTTCCATAAAGTTTTAGCAATTTCATTTATACTAGCCGCCAAGGTGGCGTCGCTCGCCGCCCATGTTCACCTGCTCTGTATCACTGTATCAATAAACGTCAAATTTCCTTATAAACAGCTCGTACAACTTGTGTTCAACCAGAAGCAGATTCGAAGTCACAACCTCTGGTAAAACCAATCTTTTATCAGTGTAACAATACACTCAAAACGTAGAGAGAGAAAACTTCAACTTTTTATTAGCTTTTGTTTTAAAAAAGTTACGCGCTCTAACATGGGTGCTATCAAACGTAAGGGGGAAATGGTTTCTCTTCTTAAAAAGATCACACGGGAGGAGAGAAAAAAAGGCACGTGCTAAATGAATAAAGTGAATTAAAAAAACGTTCGATCTGAAGCGCATAACAATTAAAAAAAGAAATTAAATTATAATTAAAAGAAAAGCAAAAAAATATTTTGTTTCATGATACTCTTTTTTTACCTATCGGTTTTTAAACATTTGGATTGCTCGAAAAAAAAGTTTGCCCGTCTCAGACAGTCAGGCAAGGATACATTAGGATACACTGGCAAATATGCTGCCACGTTCTGCCACTGCTACTTTTTGTCCAAACTGTTTAATCAGTTAGTTTCTTTGTATCTAGTTGATGTATTGTTTTCAAAGCCAACGTAGTCAACGTAGTCCTTGGAATATAAAACTAACAATAATAATAAAAGCAAAACGTTATTCAATTTCCGCGCGCGTAAGCGTAGGAAATTGTTTGGTTTCCACATCTATATATTAATAGCCGATTCTCCGTCTGTCTGTCTGTCTATTTGTTTGTTCGTTTGTTTGATTGTTTGTAAGTCACGCAAAATGGTAGATTGAGTTGTGAGAGGGATTATTTAATTTTATTTTGTGCGATACAGGCGTTGGGGTGAAAAAAATTTGGGTCTCATTTTTTTGGGGAGGGGTCTGTGACGTCATCAAAATCTTTGAACAATGATATCTCTGTAACGGTTGATCGTAGCGGAACGATCCCATACATTTTTTTGATCAGTTTCAGTTTGATCAGTTTTTTTTTTATCAGGCGGCTAGTCTATACATTAATAGCCGATTCTCCGTCTGTCTGTCTGTTTGTTTGTTTGTTTGTTTGTTTGTAAGTCACGCAAAATGGTAGATTGAGTTGTGAGCGAAATTATTTCTTTTTTTGTGTGCGACGTGAGTTCGAAGCAAATACATTGCAACCCCAATCGAACGTGACTTTTTTTGGCTGATGAACTAATAGGAATAACGTTTTGTTTTTATCATTATTGTTAGTTTTATATTCCACGTTGACTTGGCTTTGAAAACAGTACATCAACTAAATACAAAGAAACTAACTGATTAAACATTTTGGACAAAAAGCAGCAGTGGCAGAACGTGGCAGCATATGTCTGAGACGGGTGAACTTTTTTTTTGATCAATCCAAATGTTTAAAAACCGATAGGTAAAAAAAGAGTATCATATCAAAACAAAATGTTTTTTTTTTTTTTTGCTTTTCTTTTAATAATTTAATTTCTTTTTTTTAATTGTTATGCGCTTCAGGTCGAACGTTTTTTTAATTCACTTTATTCATTTAGCACGTGCCTTTTTTTCTCTCCTCCCGTGTGATCTTTTTAAGAAGAGAAACCATTACCCCCTTACGTTTGATAGCACCCATGTTAGAGTGCGTAACTTTTTTAAAACAAAGCTAATAAAAAGTTGAAGTTTTCTCTCTCTACGTTTTGAGTGCATTGTTACACTGATAAAAGATTGGTTTTACCAGAGGTTGTGACTTCGAATCTGCTTCTGGTTGAACACAAGTTATACGAGCCGTTTATAAGGAAATTTGACGTTTATTGATACAGTGATACAGAGCAGGTGGACATGGGCGGCGAGTGACGCCGCCTTGGCGGCTAGTTTTATCTATTTATCTATCTGTCTCTGTAACAGTTTTTTGCTTTTTTCGGAAAGTCCGTTCGGATTTTGGATTGTTTGTTTATTCAGAATAGTTAATGACTGACGTATACTAGGAACTTAGGACAGGTTTGAATAAAATTGGGCAATTTAGACAAGGTGCTGATTTCAAATTTGACAGTCATTTTGTCAGAGTTGACTAATATTGGACAATTTGGGCCAAATTTGCACCAAATTTCGAAAGTTCTTCAAATTTCATGAAATTTTGCATGTACTACAATTGAAAGGTGCTGATTTCAAATTTGACAGTCATTTTGTCAGAATTGACTAAAATTGGACAATTTGGGCCAAATTTGGAATAAATTTCGAAAGTTCTTCGAATTTCATGAAATTTTGCATGGATTACATTTGAAAGGTGCTGATTTCGAATTTGACAGTCATTTTGTCAGATTTGATTAAAATTGGACGATTCGGGCCAAATTTGGACCAAATTTCGAAAAATCTTCAATTTTCATGAATAAACATTATGCGTAAGATATTGGTGAACTGTTTTTCTGGCCCCGAAACATCATAGTGAATTGCAAAGCTATCAAGATTAAGTTAAATAAATTAAAGAAGGGAGTAATTTGATGAATTCCAGACTGTGACTGCGGAAATTGTTCAAGCCTAATGGCTTCTAGTTCCTATTAGTTCATCAGCCAAAAAAAGTCACGTTCGATTGGGGTTGCAATGTATTTGCTTCGAACTCACATCGCCCACAAAAAAAGAAATAATTTCGCTCACAACTCAATCTACCATTTTGCGTGACTTACAAACAAACAAACAAACAGACAGACAGACGGAGAATCGGCTATTAATATATAGATTTATGTGTTTATGATTTGCATAATGGCTGATTCTTTGCTTGTTTGTCTTATAATTATTCTGTCAATGCGCATGCAGCATCTTCCATGAACATGAGCTAATCAAGTTTTACAGCTTTAATTATCATCCCAAATTTATGGCATTTTTTTAGGACAGGTATTCCAAACTAAATCATTGTGTCTTCATGAAGTAGTGGGAACAAAATCTAAATAATTTTGAACAATGGGAATTTAGTATCTGCTCCATATTGATAAGTCTGCATCAGCATGTACTCAATCCTTTACTGAGTGAAGAACTTTGTGCTTTCTGCAATACATTTTTTCACTAATGTTAGTTTTCTTTTTATGACAGCTGGTGCACTAACAATGCCATATAAACACAAGGTAGCATGACATTATATGATGTATAGCAGTCAATATAATGTGAAATAAAAAACCATGATATTCCTTTATTCAGTTCCCATCAGTCCATTGTCATAACCCTCTTTGAATTGAGAGGAGCACTTTCTGAAACTTTCAGGCATTTACTGATTAGATGTATTCAGCATTAATCTTGATATTACATGCATTCCTGATGTTGAATGTTTCTTCACAGCTTTATTCGTTATCAAATCTTCATGTTCTTCTTCCTCATGCATATTTCTTAAGAACACTAATATTTCACCTCTAAGAAATTAAAACATTTAGATAATAAGATTAAGTATAAACAGGCGAGTTTACAGAAGCAGAAATGAAATTCGTTGTCAAAGCATTCCATGCATGTGTGTACATATTTTTAAGGACTAAGTGAATTTAAAAACATGTTATAAAATACTTCTAAGAAATTTCAAAAAGTATCCAAATATGGATCAAACAATATCTAAAATGAAGTTTCATTACACATTGCGTTTAGTAGAGAGTTTAAAGTCTGTCATTAACTATTCTAAAAGAACAAACCGACAGCGATAGGCAAATAACTCCAAATACGAAAACATAAAAAATCTGTTAGAACAGTCAAATAAAATGCTTAGAGTATCTTCATCTGACAAATCGTTGCCATTGCATTAATTGTTAACATTAACTGTAAACACTGGGGAACTGTTAACATAATTATTAAAGTATTGGAATAAATGAAGCAAAGCCTGAACCTTATCCTCACTGACCCAGACACATTTGACAAGGTTTACACCGCGAAAGTACAATGGTGAAAGACAAATTGTCAGACGAACATATTAGTGAACCTAACAACTTCCTTCGCGTGGAAATTGAAAAATATAGTACCATCTGTAAATTGACTTCAACTTAGGCTTCAAAAAAAAAAAAAAAAAAAAAAATGAACAAGCATACTTGAAAGTCTTGAAAGCAGCAGTGGCATTAAGCAAGTTGAATAGAAACTCTGTGTTGCCAGTCACTCTGATTCATAATGACAATCTAAATCATAATCTTTTTACCTCGTTGAACTCAATAGTGGGGGGCACAACTGGAAGAATTGTGCACTTTGTGATACCAACATGAAATTTGGTACAGTGCTAGATTATGACCGGAAGTTCAAAAATCCGATGAGACCCCAATCCAAAAGTGCCCCAGGCCCCTTAAAAATGATGACGTCATCAAAAAAATTATTTTTTCCAAAATATGGCTTTTTGTATATCAATCGAAAGCTGTTTTCACGCTAATCAAACTTTGCAATAGAACTATGTGCTTAAAATCAGTCTATTAAGAGATACAAGGCTTTAAATACATACTTATCATTTAATACTAAAGCTAGTATATAAAATAAAATTAAAGAAGGTAAACCACGGTATATTTTATATGCATTGTACCAAAATATTGAAACATTGCCAATGTACAGTGACTTTAAAATACAAGTTTCATGAAAAACTAGGAAAATTATACGTCAGCGTGATATTGTAATAAAAAATCCTTATACACGAAAGATGATCTAAATCTAGGTTTTAAGCGGTAGTTATTTTGATATTTCATATTTTTATTGCTGAAAAGTCAAAAAGCTCAAAATTAGTTTTTATTACAATGTTAATGAGTCACTAAATAAAGTTCAATGAATATTTGTACAGTTTGCTGAGCAGTTACAAAGTTCGGTGCATCTCAAATTATTTCTGTAACATTTGCAGCGTGTACAATCACCTTTGCAACCACACTTAACTAATTCACGACATGCTTTTGAAGCTTCAGGGATGGTCATCCATACTGGAGAAATATTTTCTTCTGTAGCGTTCCAGCCCCAATCGTTGGGATCATATGCCAATGTTTTACTAAGTGAACTATACCAGATCAGTCTGTAAAGCAAAAAAAGTAAAAATAAAATGTAAATAAATAAACGCTGTACTCATGGATTTTCTTCTTTTTTTTTCTTTCTGTCGTTTTCCTTATGTAACTGGAGCTTAAGAGTGTCAATCTATTATGTGTAGCAATCAAAAATTATCATAACCTTAGTTAATAAAACTACAAGTCCAAACATACCCTCCTTGGCAAATTGCTGTCTTTAGATGTTGCATAAGAGCGTCGTAGGTAGGTGGCAAGTTGTTACTGGCCCGATGTTTCTTTGTAAATAAATATCTTCTGCATAAGTTGACAGACTCAATCCCACTTCCCCGATCATAAATCAATACCACGTATCTTTCAATTTCTTTTTGGTCATACTCTTCTATATACTCTGGTCTTTTCAATGTTGATAGTCTAAGACAAAATTAAATTAAGGCGTTAACCAAACGTTAAGGCAGATAAAACAATAAAGAATTTATAATTAAAAGAAAACCCAGAATTTTAAATAATATGTATAATATCAATATGAATTTCACCTTTTAAAAGTATCAGTAACAGGTGGGTGTGACTTGAATGTATTCCATGCCACCTTTTTTCCTCTTCCATGAAATCCTGAGACAGTGTCACAGCCTGTGAATGCAAACCAAACCGGAAGTGCTTGACAAATATCCTCACCAAGAGCGGATGCGTATTCATGAATGGGTAACCATCTCAGATGTATACCGTTACCAAATTCAATCCACAACTCTTCTAGGCCAAGCTTTCTGTAGAGTGCAATTGCAATAACGACGACATCGGTATCGACGGTTTTGATTGAAGCCTTACGATGACCTGCATTAGAAACACTTTTGAGGTGAAGGAACATCCTAGTATCTGCTTCCTCATGGTTACACGGGGTAAGATCAGAAATGTCAACAGGAATAGACGAGAGTACGGTTTCTCCTGTAGTAGCCACAACTATTTTTCCATCATGTCTGCAGGTAGTTAACTTTTCTGCTAGCAAATGAAATAATTCATCTTTGTTAGATGGCTCTTTCAGAAACTTTCCCCAGTCCCGAACCATTGGCGTGTTTTCCTTGACAGATACGCGAATTCCACTTCCTCTTCTATCTCTTGTTTCACCCTTCAAACTCAAATGAAAATACCTGTCGAAGACTACATCGATTCGCCTGATAGCTGGGTCATTGAAACATTTGATTGAAGTTTTAAACTCGTTATTTGCGTACTCTCCAAACGATTTTGACGTTTTTGGACGACAAATTTGTGCAACTGCTGCACCATCAAGAACCTGGGCAGTGACATGCGGTGCTGTGAGTGATGGTGTGCAATACTCATTGAGACAGTGTAAGAAGTCGGATTTGTTTGTCTTACGTAGTTTTCCATATTCAGATATAGAAGGTGGATAGTCATGGTTTTCATGCTTGAAGAATTCTGTCAAGTCAGAATCCCGTGACTGGCACGCAATGAATAATGATGCATATAGATTATTTTCTTCTTTCATTGACGTGGTCTTCATTTTTTCCTTTGAAGAGCAAACTTTAAACTTTTCACGAAACAAAACAAGCCTGTTCTAAAGCAAAAAAGTAGAAATCATTCCTACTTTTTTGTTCGCCCCTTGGAATTAAACAATAAGAAGGAATGACTTTTTCGATTCGAACTTTCTCATCTAGTGGAAAACCTGCTTAACTCTGGAAGACTTCCTAACGCTAAATTAAAAGTTTAGTATCTATTGATCGGTTTGTTTTAAGTATATAGTTCTTCTGCAAAGTTTGGTCACCTTTAAGAAAGCTTTCCATTGATATATAGCAACCCATATTTTTTTTATTAAAAATGTTTTGATGATGTCGGCAATTTTACGGGGCCTGGGGCACTTTTGGATTGGGGTCTCATCGGATTTTTGAGCTTCCGGTCATAATCTAGCACTGTGCCAAGTTTCATGTTGGTATCACAAAATGCACAATTTTGCTGATATTAGACCCTTTTTCCCCTCACTACAACAGCCATTTCATACACTGCAGAGGCTTCCTCGGCAACGGACGCGTTTTTGACGTCGCTTCATATTTCTGGTGTTTTTTTTACTACAAATACGGATAAAACTACTTAAATTTGCGACAATTTACCTCAATTCTCGATTACGACTGGGGCAGGAGCTAATTGGACCCTTTTCGTGGTTGACTTTTGATGGTAAACAAAGATGTTTAAAAGAAGAACGTCATTTATATTAACAAGCCTATTAATTTTGGTGGTTGGTGTCGCAGCAGATGGTTATTTACAACCGAATCTAACCTTGCTGAAAGAAATGCCGGCTGTTAAGAAAGAGAGATGGTCCGCGCCAATTTCTTATTACCGCAATCATGACTGTACGTTTCGTCTTCCAATATCTGGCGATATCGAATCGAATCCCGGACCAGCACCGAAGTGCCCACAATGCGTCAAAACAATAAAAAGCAACCAAAAAACACACGTATGTGAAATTTGCTTTCAGTCATCACATTCTAAATGTGTAACCAAAATCAAACATCAAATTGCAAGACAGTCTTGGACTTGCCATAATTGTATAGGGTATGCACTTCCTTTCCATAACTTGAGAAGTTTGGTAGACCTAAACACCACTGATACCCCTCTAACAGAACAGTTACAGATTAATCGCCAATATGATCATCAAATCAATCTCAACCACTGGTATGTAGCTCATCTCAATACTCGATCTATTTGCTCAACTTTTGATGAATTTCAAATATTCATGAACATTCACAATTTTGACATTATTTCCTTATCCGAAACCTGGCTAAGAAATGATGAGAATCTCATAAAATACGTTCAAATACCAGATTATCAACTCACCTACAAAAATCGAGTTGAAAGGCGAGGTGGTGGCGTTGGAATTTTTGTCAAAAATCATATCAAATTCAAAGTTCGCAACGATCTCAATAACATTGCTTCCGACTTAGAACACCTATGGATAGAAGTTGCTGGAAAAAACAAGAACAGTTCCTTTCTCCTTGGTACGTTTTACCAACCAAGTTCAGTTGAGGAGGATAAAAGAATCTGGCGAGAAAAATTTGATCGTACCATTGCACAAGTTCATACAAAATGGCTAGGGCCTCTGATTATCACCGGTGACTTCAACATCAACCTGCTACAACCTCAGGAACAGCAATTACAATCGACCACAACATATCTTGATATCCTACAGAATTACAACCTTACTCAACACATCTCTGAACCGACAAGAGAGGGAAAATCACTTATTGATCATGTCATGACAAACTTTCCATCAAAAGTATCTCGGCATGGTGTCCTCCCTGCTGACACAATAAGCGACCATGATGCACCGTTTATTACAGCCAACATACGGAAAGAGCGCTACGAAAAAAGGTACAAATATATACGCAAGGAAAAGAACTTCAATTTGCATGACTATATTACTGATTTCAGTCGTCTGCCTCTGAACCTTACCTATGCATTTGATAATCCCGACGATCAAATATCAGTCCTGAATAATCTCATCACCACATGTATTGATGAACATGCTCCACTTAAGCGCACAAAGATTACTCGTCCTCCTGCTCCCTGGATGAAAACCCAGAAATAACTCTACTCCAAAACGAAAGAGACACACTTCGTGATGTCGCCCATCGAACACAAGAAGAAGAGGGATGGAAAAATTTCAGAGCAGTTCGAAATAAACTGAAACAAGTAATCAAATCAGCAAAAAGTAACTTTACAAAAGCAGCTCTTTCGTCAAAGAAACCGAAAGAAGTCTGGCAAACAATCCATCGGATACTGTCACCCAGTGCAAAAAAAATAAAGTTCGATCCGGAAGCGCTCAATGATTATTACACCGCCCTTGCCGAATCAATATCCACCGTAAAAGAAGTACCAATAGATCATCTGAATACTCCCGACCAACACAACGCTTTCAAAATCAATCCTGTTACTATTAAAGATATAGAAAAAGAACTTCAACAACTCCGTAATGACTGCTCGACTGGACACGATAATATACCAGTCAAGTTTATTAAACCCGCCAAAGATTTCCTGGCATCACCAATCACTAACATCATCAACAACTGCATCGCCAAGTCAGTATTCCCATCCAATTGGAAAATCAGTCGAGTGTGTCCAATTCCAAAGGTAGAACATCCGCAAGCACCACAAGACTTCCGGCCAATATCTGTTCTACCCATTCTGTCAAAAGTCTTCGAGAGGGTAATCCTACGGCAAACAACAAAATACATCGAAAATCATAACATCTACAAGGACACGCAGTCAGGTTTCCGAAAGGGACATTCTACAACGTCACTGCTACTAAGAATGAAAGACGATATCATGAAGTCGATGAAAAGAAGCGAAATCACCTTAGCTGTCCTCGCAGACTACTCAAAAGCTTTTCACACCATACACCATCAGCTGTTATTGATCAAACTTAAAGAACACAACTTCGCCAACTCTGCGATTAAGCTGATAGAAAGTTATCTGTCTGGACGTAAGCAATTTGTTCAAATTGATGATATTAAGTCTACTACCAAGGATATCAACTACGGTGTACCACAGGGAAGCATTCTTGGTCCGATGTTATTTAACCTTTACGTAACCAGTATGTCCAACCACGTCCGTAGTACGTGCCTTCAATATGCAGATGATACAAACATCTATCAGCACTGCAAGCATAAGAACATTAGAGATTGCGCACAAAGTCTCGAAGACGACTTGAACTCCCTTGCAAGCTGGTCAACAAAGAACAACCTGATCTTCAACCAACTCAAAACAAAATCAATGTTATTTGCCACGCCTGCCATGTTCAAAGCGCACAATCTCGGTGATCAGAACACATATACCATTAATCACCTTGACCAGACAATAGAACGAGAGAAGACGACGAAAATACTTGGAGTCATCTTTGATGAAAAACTTCAATGGAAAGATCATATAAATAAGCTGTTGTCTTGCGGTTATTCGACGTTGAGAATCATAAAAAAAATCAAAAGATTCACGTCATTTCACCTGAGGAAAAGTTTAGCTGAAATGTTGATCTTCACTAAACTTGACTACTGCAACACCGTATTCTTGGAATCGTCCGAAGAATTGAAGAAACGGCTGCAAAAACTTCAGAATGCAGCAACAAGTTATGTCACCAACCACTATAGTAGAACTTCTGACACCGTCAACCTAAACTGGCTTCCGATCAAAGAAAGAATGGAGTTCTCAGCAGCAAAGATAGCATACAAATCCATCTACGATGAGCACTGGCCTGAACATCTGAAGAATCGGTTTCGTGAACCAAATGAACGTCTACGAAATGCAGGAAATTTTAAACTGCCGACGTCAAATATTAAGAACTCATTTCTAGACGTAATTAGCAAAGTATTCAACGATTTACCATTGAGCATACGTAATGAAAGTAATTTTACAAACTTCACCAGAAAATCCAACAGATACCTTTACGACAAGGCTCTTGCCAGAACAATTTCTGAATGACTTTATATAAAACGAAATATTGATAGTTAATGTTGTGTTAATTTGTTCTTTTCACGTTTTTTTTTTGTTTGTTTTTTTTTTTGTTTTGTTTTTTTTTTTTTTTTTTTTTTCCATATAACACACATGCACAAATTCATACGCTATTTCAGGAGAAGAGCCAATGTAATATTTGGAACTTGAAATATAAACAATTATTATTATTATTATTGTTATTATTATTTCACAGAGAAAACTGATTGTAAATATGATATGTAAATATGATTTCCACTTTCCATTGGTTTGCTAAAGTAGACCGCTCTTTTTAGTTTTTCTTCACTGTCCACCTCAAGAATCCACACATACACAATTCAGCTATACCGCTGGCGTTGTGCCTGAGGCACACCTGTCGGGAAGCCACTCATTGACAAAGGCTTCAAACTGGACAAACAATCTTTCTTGGATTTGACGAAAATACGGAAAGGTCATCAATTGTCAAGTTTGCCGGAAAGATGTGGTTGTTGATCCATCTTCAACCTCCAGCATGCACTTTCCTGTAAGAAAAGATGTTTCGTAACACAACGTCACAATTCCTTAGAGACACGACTGCGCACCTGCTGACAGAATTTTCTACGGACGTGAAAACCGAGCCGCAATTACATCGTCACTCCAGAGAAACGCTGAATGAGAGATCGGTGAACAGAACGAACGATGCGAGACGAGATATTTCAGCACATGGATTCTAGACAACGGGTCAAAAAGCATTTATTGATGTAAGGGTTTTTAACACAACTGCTGGTCGGTGGGTCGGAGTGAAAATCAAGAAAATGTACGAAATGAACAAGAAAAGGAAGAAATCATGCAACGAAAAATTTTGAACCTCGAATACGGTTCACTCGCATCACTCGTTTTTAGCGCCCTTGGTGGTATGGGTCGCGAGAGTCACGCTTTTTACAAAAGAATAAAAGATATTTATTTGTAAAAAAAAGAAAACAACCTGCTGTTGATAGCTGGATGCGTCGAAGATTGCCATTTTGCACCTATCCATCTATGAGCAGGTTTGTCTGGTAAACCGAGTTCTTTAAAAATTTTATGCAGGAAAGCCTTATTAAAATGTTTGAAAGAACGAGACATGAGCTTTTTTTGTGCTCACTGATCCAAACAAATTTAACAAGGTTTCGGCCATAAAGTTTTGATGAACTCAATTTGTCACATGAACTGTCTGCGTGCTTGAAATGCATGCTTTGAAATATTTTGCAGAATATTCTTTTGCAAAGTGGTTGAAGTTTGCATATACAAATATAAATTCCTACCTCCTGTAAAGGAGCACAGTACAGAAAAATTCGTTTTAATTGCATGCTTTTTAGTCCAAAACGACTGGGAAATTTGTTTTTCTACGACCTTATTCTGCAGCGTGTATAACAAGCCTTTATGTAACTGGATGCCTCCCACGACATTAGCTTTTACATGTAAATAGATTTATTTACCCAGAGATATGTGAAAAAGAAAGATAAACAACTCCTTTGAATTTGATTGACACCTTATTGTTAATCCTTTTGTCTTTATATAAGATAAAAAACAATATTTATTTATCAAAATAGCAAAAGCATTTCGATTAAAAAAGCATCGTCAGTGCTGATGTCAAAAAATTTTTTTTTTTTTAAATATCTCAGATTTAACTTTGAGACGCAATAAAATAAAAACAGATTTTTGAAACGCCAAGAAGATCTTTATTGAACAAGGTTGGTAGTTATTAAAGTTAGATCATTTTTGAATACTTTTATTCCTTCATTAGCTACTTTTAAAATTTTCAATGACAAGTTACTAGATTTTTACAATGTTTTTGTGATTTCATCGTTTGTTTTTCGATTTTCTTATTCCAGTTTGTGTAGTGATTCCTAACTTCAGCTTCAACAAACGGGATGGATATCTTTTCTGTTTATTTCCGTAACTTTTAAAGTCGTCTCCCTCATTTGTCTTTTCCCCCATTAACTCAATTCATCTGTAGTGGTTATTTTCGGAGAATAAATTCTTGCTGACTTGAAAATAATTTTTTTTTAAAGGGATTCCTGCACTTTAAATGATATTTACAAATATGATAGAGCTCAGAAAGTTGTTTAACAAGTCTCTTTTCAATATTTCATAATTATTTTTAGTTTTTGAGATATTTCGTTTTTAAAATCTTATACTTAATTAATGCAATGCATATTTATGATGTAATAAGATAGTAGCTAACACTTCTCATTGCAATAACTTTAGATATGATTAATATTACATCTTTGTAAGTTACTATGAAGTAAGGGCTTCCACTCTGAGTTGATTGATAGAAGAATGAAGTCATAGTATTTACTAATTCAGAAGTTCTACACACTAACAAAATACTATCTTATTACATCATAATTATGCGTTGCATAAATTAATGATTTTTAAATCGAAATATCTGCTCAAGGAAACAGAATTTCCAAAAACTGTAAAAAGAGTTCTTAAACAACTTTGTGAGTTCTATCATCCCTTGAAATATCAGAAAATAGCAGGAATCCCTTTAACAAATAATTCAGCTTTTAATATTGTACACATGGTTCATTAGCCTATGGCAGAATCTATACAAATAAAAAAGTTAATCATAATAATCAATATAATTAAAATAGACTTTGTATAGTCTGCTCACCACATTCATGGCCAAATCGTTAGTTTCAGTCTGATAAGCTTTCTCATTAGCACATCAATTAAAAAATATAAAATATAAAAAATACGACCATACAGTGTGTCTCTGAGAAATTTAGCCCGAAGGTTTAACATCTAATAACTTTTCATACAGTGATTTGTTTTTAGCGGTTTTTATTTCCATTAGAAAGAGCATTTTAACCATCCATAAATACAATTATGAATTATAAGATAGTTTACAGAATTATATTTTTGATGGTGTTTGAATCGCTAAAAACTGACAAGTGTATAAAAAGTTATTACTTGTTGAAGTTTCGGGCTAAATTTCTCAGAGACACACTGTAGTATGTTTTAAAACGGGGGCTGAACATATGGTTCTATAGAAAAGTTGAACAAAGATTTATTTTTTCCATAATTGCTACATTGTGTCCTTTAAAAAACCTTGTTCTTTTGAAATAAGTGTTACACATTGAATGTATTACTCACATTTCAACGAAAGCCTATTGTTCTTATAATTTCATCAAAACAACTTATACGCACGATGTTTTAGTATTCATTAATTATCTACGATGTGTGTATCCAACCGTCTGAAAATTCTAAAAGTGCAGACTTAAGAATTACCTTTATTTATGATAGCGATCATTAAAATTTGAAAGGTCACCGAAGCATTCAGCCGTGTTTGTACATGAATATAGTGAACAAACTATACTTTCTACTTTTATTGAACAACAACTCAGCACTGTACAGCTTTCTTTTTCCAACCAGTTCAACATCCAAAATGCTATTATTAACGCAACGTTTGTTATGCATTCGTCGAGCAACAATTCATTAGATTTATTTGTCACAAACAGTACTTTTTGTATATAATAGAGGCTTTTTGAAAATGTTTCACCTAAAATATAGCAAATTTTCTTGGCCCTTATTAGTCAGCCCGCTCAATATCTCGAAGTGTTTAACTAAATATTTCTGACTATCAAATATATAGATGATTCAAATGACGACAAAAAAGTGGTACTTGTCTACACATAATCATTTTTATGAATGTAAAGATGTAAAAGTTCTTCCAAAGACATCGAAACAAACAAACTGCAAGACGCAATGGCAAAATTTATTTAGTTAATCTATTTACGAAATTTATTTACAACTTATTTGGCGCTTTGTAAGTGGTAAGCACTTCAAATTGTGGTCATCCTTTTATAGCAGTTGATTATATATCTGCTTGTATTAATGTGAATATTCTTGATGCTGCCTTGTTTTTTCAAGTAGAAAAAGGTGGTTAATGAGAAAATGGGGAAAACTTCTTTGGATTTTAATTGGTCTTAATAATCTTCCTGAAAAATGGAAATAACTAATATTATTATCAGTGGTTATCAGTGGCAAGTAAATAAGCAAATGGTTTTCTATAACAGAGCTGCCAGTCGTTTTGGGCTTATCTCCAAGTCGACTTGTGAAAGCCGAACGTCTGTCAGAGCTATGTGTATTACAAACTCATACTCAGGGCTGTTTGTCTCTAAACAACTATAATTATCATAACTGTATACATTTTCAGCAGCACAATATACGTGATTTTATTTTCATCAAAAACATTTCAGAGCTCAAGCATTAAATGAAGCCACTTATATTATCACTCATATTATCAAATTACTATTCCTTTAAGTATAAATAACCAAAAGTTGTTCTTTCATTATTGTCTCATAACAATTTATCTCTTAAGGCTGAAATACACGATCAGTTTGAACTGACAGTTTAATCTGATGATAGAAAAAACCGATGAATTTTTCACGATCCTTTTAAACTGATCAGTTTTTTTAAAAGATGGACATGTTCGTCTTCTTCAGTTAAACTGATGAAAATATTCTATTGAAATCATGAGACAAACCAATGTTTCTTTTGTTTTCAACGCATGGCGAATACTTCCGAATAATTTTGTAGCAATTTTATGTGAAAATGAAGTCAGCGGTTATTTGCACGTCGAAAATGGCAAATAGAATGAAAAGAAATGAAGAAACGAGGAAATTTCTTTTTTATATTGAATGTTCCATAGCAGTAATTCAACAAAAGTATCACTTTCAATAGACAAGAACTTTTGATTCTACCATCTTTTTATGATCTTATGATCGCAACTTCACATACAAAATTGTGCCATCAATATGGAATCTTATTTTTTAGACCATTATCAGACTTTCCTGGTGTCCTTATGGCCGAATTTCAAAGTGCAATAGATGAGTTAGAATGTTCAGTTTGTATGGACCGACTGGTCAGTCCTCTTGTTTTACCATGTCATCATTCATATTGCAAAGAATGCCTAGAAAGTTTTCTTCAATTTGATGACAAAGGATGCGCTAAATTGTATTGCCCTAATCAATGTCTAAAAGTGACAAAAGTAGAGAAACATCAGACCTTGGATGATGTTCTGGCAAAAATTTTCACCTTGGAGTCATTACTCAATAAAGTAAACGGTCAAATATATTCGTAAGTAGCTTTGTTCCAGATACATGTATATTGAACAGTCACCTTTTACATCCATTACACACTAATCTTCTAAAATTATAACAACATTAGGTCTTTCCATTACAGGTCATTACATTACATCATAATAACATGTTAAGATAAAATCTGTAAACGAAAATAAATGTTAGTTTCATATCCTTATTTTTCATATTTTTCGTATATTTTAGAGAAATAGTCAACTGCCAACAGAAACATGACCAAAAAGTTTCATGTTCCCATTATTGTCAAACCTGTCGTGAAACGTCATGTAAGTCATGTTTTGAAGAACATGCATGTGAAGGAAAAGACTACATCAAGACTGCTTATGATTGTCCAAGAAAGTCTTTCCAACCGATTTGTGAAGAACATCAATCTTTTGTAAGACACATTTGCAGAGAATGCAATAATCAACTCGTTTGTGTATATTGTAAGCACAGAAGACACAGAAATCATGATGTCATTGAGCTCGATTCCTATGTTGAGAAGGTGAAAGAAAATTTTACTGCTGATTACCAGATTGCTCAAAAACTTGTACCGCAACTACAACAGCTAGATAAAGAGTTGGTGAATCATTTGAGAGAGGAGCTGAGTGAAGAACTGCTTATTAGACGGATGATTCGAGTAAACATTTACATCACCCATCTGTGTGAAGAAGAATCAAAGATATTAAAGCAGTTTGATGATCGTACGAATTCATTCATCCAACAAAGACCAAGCAAGCTGGAATCATTTACTGAAGTAGAAAGCTTGCTGGATAACAAAAATAGCATCCATACTCTTGCAATGATATCAGAACAAGACGTTTTGCTGCAGAAATTACAAGATATTGTAAAAGAGCTTTCTTTGAAATTTGTTCTCACTGATTTAACATCTGATAACCATTTGGGGGAGCTACGATTCGAAGAATCAAATACTCATGCATTCCAAAATTCCTTTACCAAAGACAATGTACATGGTGAGTTTCAAAATTTGTTTTTCTTTATGAATTTAGTTCGTCAGGTTTAATCAAAAGATAAACCAGCTCCTAACGTGTAAAGTAATCTATATTTTTAGATATGATTCTGTCAGCAAATTTGAGGTAGTTATTCTTTTTTTCGCTATGGCTTTTGAATCTATTTGTAGAAGTTTTAACAAACCAGTCTGCGTTTCCGAAAATATCTCTATATTTCAATAACTTTATCAGGGAAAAAAATCGATTTATTGTTTGTGAATTCTATATCTCAATTTATTGCATCGAGTTGAATTCAACTTTCAGCTAACGTTTCATTACCGATTTCCTGAAAAACAAAACTGAGAAATACTGCAACGTATATGACATTCTTAAAACGGAAAGTATAAATCAGGGTCAGAAATGCTTTCGCAATCTATTGTCAAAGAACCTATATTCTTTGATATTGCCGACCATTTGTTATAGAAACGTACAGAAATTTCATGAAGAGGTGTCATCACAAGTGATGAAAAGGTACAAAAATTATGCTTCAGCAGGTATGATCGATATCTTTTTTTGTTTAATTCACCCACGATTATAATGCACTTTTCACAATATTGTTACAATGCAGCTAAACTCACCCGAGAATAAAGATTTCATTACAGTTACTAGGACATCATGTAAGGGTTTAATAACCCACACTTTCTCTTCTTCTTCTTCCACTTAATCTGACGCTAAGTTTGTTTTGTCTCTCCAGATCTTCATCTTACTGCGATGTCATAAGAAAGTGTAGTTCAAGTAGGCCATAATAACAAATATGATGTCGCGTCTGTTACTATATATTAACAGCGATAAAGCTTGCAACGCAGTTACACACTTTTACCATATTTATCGGGAATACTAAAGTCTGTTCAAAAAATATGTGCACCAATTTCAGTTACCATGTGGAAACCAGATTTAGCAAATTACATAAATTCCCTTGAGCCTGGTTTTTATATAAAAGCTGAAATCAGTGCATATAATTTATGAACAGACTTTAATTATATAATAATTAAATTAAAGTTTGAGCACAGCTGCTCTGAAGAGCACGCGCGCAGTGACTGGGCTCGAGTTGGTATTCGAGTTGATATTTTTATGACATCACAAGTAATAAGATTTTTTGGGTAGTTTTAAGTGCGTAATTGCTGACAGATAAGAAGATAGAAATCTACTAATATGAAGTGATCTGAAAGTTCAAGGGAACTTTAAGAAAAACTGATCATCGCTTCTTTATTTGTTTCAGAAATCAAAGATGTTAAAGAACTTACAGATTTAAAAATGGCAATCGTGTTTGGACATGAAAAAGGCGCATTCGAGCGTCTCATGGCTGCTGTAAAAGAAAACAATTCAAAAATGTTAAAAATGATTTTGGAATGTACAAATGTCGATATCAATATGAAAGATGACTCTGGAGTAGCTGCACTTTTTCGTGCATCAGTGAATGGAAATAGTGAATGTGTGAAATTGTTACTTGAACATAATTGCGATATCGACATTACGAATAACAATGGGAACACTGCACTTATTGTTGCTTCTTATCATGGACATACTGAATGCGTGAAATTACTATTAGAACACAACTGCCATACTAACATCAAGAATGTTTTGGGGGCAACTGCCCTTATGGGTGCATCTACGCGTGGACATAGTGAATGTGTGAAATTACTGTTAGAACGTAATTGTAATATCGATATTAGGGATAACAATGGAGACACTGCATTGGATTACGCATCTAGAAATAAATACCATGATTGTGTGGCTATGCTGAAAGAAGTAAGAAGGTTTCCATGTAGTTATACTGTTGCAGAATAAATAATGTTTTTGCTAATATACTTCTCAATTTTTTATTGAGATTTACAACGGAGGGTTCTTTCCTTTGAGTGTCCAGCTAATAATCAAGCGCTTGATAAACTATTACTAACCTAGATTTGAAATCACTAAAAGACAAGAGACGTCTATATATCCACACACATATATAAAAGGAATCTATGTTGTTGTTGTCCCATCACAACCATATAAACAGTAATACTATGGATCATTAACTAGCAAAATTACGAAAAATAAGTTGCTACATAAGTCAATATCATAGCAAATTATCTGGGAAAATGTTGAAAGTGTAATATTTATATAGCTTGTAAATTTCCTTTTTATGAATTTCATTTTTTACTAAAATAAAAGTCATTAGTTCTCAGAAAAACTTTACATCATGCTGATGAAAAGTGGTGCCCCGTCATGTGTTTCGGTTTGAAGAAGTTGTCGATTGTCGGAGTAATTATTTTGAAGGTTGATTTTAGCAGGGCATTTTTTTTCTGTAAAATTTCCTCACAGATGCTCCCCAGGAAAATCTTAGCCATTAGTATTACACCATCGAGAGCTGGAATTTTTCGAGAAATTTCCCACTCATACCACATAACTGAAAACTGGTTTTGTTTTTATTGGAAGCTGAGGAAATAATTGTGCACTAAACTAACGTATTCAGAAGTTTCAAAACTTATTTGTCAGTGTTACTTATTAATTAGAATTACTGGCCATTTTTCAGAGATTTCAGATCCCTTTTGTTGACTATATTTTTGGTGACAATATCGACTCATCCGCTTTACCTTCAGAACTCTCCATTCTCCGTACCGTGTTTCAAGATGAAAATCCTGCGCACTTTGATGACATCTTATCAATTCTTAAAGATCTTTCAGTTAGTCAGAAAGCTTTGATGCAAAATGTCATGACCATTGTGAGAATCCTTATGACTGGAGCTATGACTGCAACTCTCGAAGGAAGATTTTCAATGGCAAAGAGAATTAAGACTTGGACGCGCTTGACAATGACGCAACGACGATTTAATGCACTAGCAATTTTGAATACACACAATAGTCTTATGGATAAACTCTCGCTCGTTAGTATTGCAGCCGGTTTTGTTGATAGATGACCCGGCCGCGAAAGTGAGTTTGGTGTATTAACAGAACAGGATTTAGTTGACTAGATCGATTTGTAATATTTTTTCCCTCGACCATTAGTCTTTCTTTTTGTTTGTTTTTGTCTTTTAATTTGAAAGTCCTTGTTAATAGTTTGTAGGTTATAGGGGATGAATAAAAAACAAAAGTGATGCCGCTAAAAACTCTGATCTCCATAGTCATTTTGTCGGTATAAGGGAAAAGTGTTTTCTATATTCTCTTTGTCTTTATCATATCTCCTTACCTTCATCTAGTCCTATTTTAGGTTTTAGATTGCTTTTTGAGTCCAAGTTCTATCTTTACTGCCATGGAGGAATTAATTTATAAGTTTATATATATTAACAGTTTTTTTTTTCTAATATTCGGTTCTAACCTCAATTTGGTCCTACACATCGGTTTACATTACGTTAGTCCTTAGGTTTAGTTATGTCCCATTTCCTAGTTTTCATAACTTCAGTCGACATTCTTTTTGGTTTACGACTATCTGGTTCTACTCTACCTTCACCTTATCCACACCTAGCCACGTCCCATACTACGACTGTCTCTCTAATTTCTGCCATTATTTTTTTTAATATACGATATTTTTTAGACGCTGCATATACATAATCTTCTCAATTTCCAGGTGAAGAGCCAATTGTAAAATTTTGGAGATACTGTGAAATATATCATTACTAGTAACCCGTGTAAAAATTTTTTACAGGTTTTAATCGATGTGAGCTGAACAGAGAGAAAGGCTTAGTATAATGAATTTTAGTATGATAAAGTTCCTCAATTGTTTGGAATGTAGAATGTTTAGAATGTAGTATCCCGTGTAGAACACGGGTTTTAATTCATCAAAAATAAAAATACGCGCTGTGCGTCCACTTTTTTCACTTTTTACATAAATTGTATAAATTGAAGATGCAATGCAATGGTTCCCCATGATTAAAAATATCTAACGTCAATACAAAAAAAACACTCTTCACTCTTTTAATCAAAAATCTCTAGGTATTCCGGCTAAAGCATATATTTAGTTCAATACTGGAGTTATGAACAGAAAAACTTTTTAATCAGAAGATCTGAAACACATCAAAATATTCGTAATAAATCTTTCACGATACGATATATGCAGTAGTAAAAATAAATTGTGCGTACAGGTAAACAACAAAAAGATTAAAATCGCTGTAACTGTTCATGGAATCCACACCCCAATGTAAATAAAAACCAAACGCGAAAGTCGTAAAAGTGTCAAAATGTGAATTAAAAACAATTGCGATTTTCTTAACGAACCCAGACCGTCATGATTAAAAACCATGATATTAATTTCTTCAATCCCGTATTATTTGAAAAGTAATGACGCAGAAACCCTATTAATACTATAAGAAAAAATAAAACAAACAAACAAAAAAGTTCTAAAGCGTACTTACCCTAAAAACATTAATAAATCTTCGCGCAATACTTTCGTTGTTGTCTATTGTTTCTTGATCTCGCGAATAATCAAAACATTTGAAACGATTAAATGCAATGCAATGTTTTCCCCTATACTAATCGTAGAAAAATATTAACCGCCGTGGTCTGACACTCCATTGTGAATAAGTGACCGCAAAAACGACCCGAAATTTTAGAGAGTGAAAGCGTGAAAAAAGCGGATGCACAGCGCGTATTAGAATATAGATTATTATTATTACTAGTATCCCGTGTAAAAATTTTTTACGGGTTTTAATTCTGAAAGTGACGTCTCAAAAATGGTTTCGAAAAATTAAATCACAGCATGACGAACAGAAAGGGTATCAGTGCTGTAAGTACTTTAAACTTTAGATATAGGAGCGCAGAACAGTCGTTTTACTTGGAAGATCTTAAACCCATCAAAAATAAAAATACGCGCTGCGTGTGCATCGGCTTTTTTCACTTTGTAAAATAAAATGTATCGATTGAAGATGCAATGCAATGGTTGCCCGTGATGAAAAATCTAACGTCAATACGAAAAAAAAACACTTCTCACCCTTTTAATTAAGAAACTCTAGGTATTCCAGCTAAAGCATTTTTAGTTCACTATCAACACTGGAGTTATGAACAGAAAAACTTTTCAATCGGAACATTTGACACACATCACAATATACATCTTTCATGATAGTAGTAAAAATAAATTGTGCGTACAGGAAAACAACAAAAATGCTGGATAAATAAACTGTGTTCTAACTTATAGTCAGGGCGCTGAGACGTAAAAAAAACTGGAAACGAGAGGGACAAATTATTTTTAAGTGGAACTGGTTCGGTAGATCGTACTGATCACGAAATTCTTTACCGGACAATCTGAATTTATTTAAGGGCCATTTCCTGGACCTATAATGGTTTTGATGACGTCATCCATAGGACAAAAAATATAGTTCACCTAAAATTGTTAATATATATACCATTCGATAGCATTTTTTGAACTGAACAAAAGTTATGAAAAGGTCATATAGAAATTATCTGTCTATGCCGAATTATACATGATAGAAAGTATTTCTATGACGTCATCGCTTATGAAGTTTGACGAATTGGAACAACAATTCTGAATGAAATTCACGGGGTAAAGATCAACACAACACAACGTTATAAGTAAACAAAATATGTAAACTATTCAGTGTCGCTATCAAACTCATCACTGGAATAACAATCATCTTCATCGGAAAAAAGATTCTCGCAGTTCACACAGTTACATAACTCGGAGCACTTCAAGCCATGCGATCTGCAAACAACTGAACGTGCTTTTTAGTGCAATATTTTCCTCCATGTGCATTAAAGATGATATCTTGGCAGAGGCTATCAATAACTCGTGTCTTTTTGTTAGATACAGTTGTTCTGTTACTGACTAATATGTTTCGCATTACCCTTTAAGGACGATGGAACGATTGTAAAAAATTCAAGTAAAGAGTTTTCAAGTAGACTCAAGTAAAGTGAAAGTTGGTGACAATAAATGTTTTTCCTCGCGATTTACAGCAGCAACTTCGCATATCTTATCGTCAATGGACAATTACGACTTTTCAAATCGGTTATCTCCTTACATAGGATTTCGATAATTCGCCCTTTCTCTTCGTTTTTTTTAAATAAGAGCGATTGTCCATACTTTTGTCGCCAACAGTCCACTTCATCTTTGTGACATTGAATAATTCTATCTATTAACGTTCGTTTATCAGGAATCATAGAAATGCCAGCCTGTTTTTATATATTGAGAAGTTCCTCTGTATCTATAATCACGAAATTATCAATGACCTTCTCTTTCACAATTTTTGCAACAGATACAATAACTGTATCAGTAAAGAAGAAAAATGCTTCAGTGGTCGAGTGTAATCCCAGTAGCATATTCGATGATATTGGAACTCAAGAGATACAATGCTCTGCCAATCTTTCCCAGAAACATCAGTTAGCAAACTGTTATTGTCATTCCTTATTGTGAGGTAAACGTTGTAGCAGCAGTCTCGGTCACACACTTCCCTAAATCCTCATATCCACCGCCTCGTTTGGATGTTTTTAACACCACAGATACAGCAAGTAGTTACACACAAAGTATACGGTCATTATCCATGCCGCATTATTCGAAGTAAGGATTTCTGAGAATAAAAGACGTTTGAACAAACCATGACCATCTCTCTTTCTCTTTTTATGCTAAAGTTGACGCTGGTTGACGGGGGAGGGTGCTACTACTGTTGACGTCAACCTTCACAATTTTCAAAACCTTGACTTTTCTAATTAAGGGGCTGATTACATGATCACTTTTTATCCCGGGTACCGGGCTGAAAAGTATCGCCAATATTTTCCAGCCCTGTATTACATGAAAAAATTATACACGTGTTGCACGAAATGGATAGCGATGTGAACGATGTGTTTCTACTTAAAAAGTATATTCTCTTAATTGGAATGTTGTGTTTTCAACTTAATGGTTTAACAAAAACTTTAGAATGGACGAAGATTCTTTTCATCTTCTGTGTGAACATTTAAGACTTTACATTTCACCTGACCATAATTCTCCTAATCATCGAATCCTCAGCCTGAGACCATGTCGTTGGTCCATCTAAACTTAAACTTTGTAGTTTTGTTGGATTGACTCGTGTTTGCTTCTGAAGACGCCATGTTTATAATGAAAATATACTACACTGCGCATGTGTTGAAATCAAATCTCATCCCGGATACCGGGCTGGCTCGGTTATTTGATATCTTATCTTATTTCTATAAGTGCAATTACATGTATCCTTTTTGGCTCGACACCCGAGATATCTCGGTTTGCCAAACCGAGATATCCCGGAGGCCGAGACGAAAAGTATACATGTAATTGCACTTATAGAAATAAGAGAATTTGTTAGACAAAGTGAGCTAGCCCGGTACCCGAGATATCCCGACACCCGGGACAAAAAGTGATCATGTAATCAGCCCCTAAGGTTTGGCAAACCAAGATATCTCGGGTGTTGAGCCAAAAAGGATACATGTAATATCAAATAACCGAGCCAGCCCGGTATCCGGGATGAGATTTGATTTCAACACATGCGCAGTGTAGTATATTTTCATTATAAACATGGCGTCTTCAGAAGCAAACACGAGTCAATCCAACAAAACTACAAAGTTTAAGTTTAGATGGACCAACGACATGGTCTCAGGCTGAGGATTCGATGATTAGGAGAATTATGGTCAGGTGAAATGTAAAGTCTTAAATGTTCACACAGAAGATGAAAAGAATCTTCGTCCATTCTAAAGTTTTTGTTAAACCATTAAGTTGAAAACACAACATTCCAATTAAGAGAATATACTTTTTAAGTAGAAACACATCGTTCACATCGCTATCCATTTCGCGCAACGCGTGTATAATTTTTTCATGTAATACAGGGCTGGAAAATATTGGCGATACTTTTCAGCCCGGTACCCGGGATAAAAAGTGATCATGTAATCAGCCCCTAAGTATGAAAATGTTTACACTGAATGTGATCTTGATGTGGTCCGTGGTGGCGTGGGAAAGTCCTTCCGTATTGCTTTTGTTGGCTCCGTTGTTCCGTTGTTCCGTTTTTTCGCTCACGTGATGTACGAACGTAAAACAATAAGCACAGATGGAGACAACCTCGAACCCAGGGTCTCTTTGCCGCTATCCGTATATCGAAAAGGATGGAGATGCAGATGAAGATTGGTCAGAGAAAAATTACACGAAGATCATTGCAAATGTTTTTACGTCTAATTAAAAATGCGTAAGAAACTAAGATACAAAAGGACCAGTGGGGTGGAGGTTGTTGTTTTTTTTTTTGGAGGGGGAGGGGGATCTCTTCTCAAACGATGACGTCAACTGAGGGGGAGGGGGCAACGCAAAGTTGACACAAGTTGACAGACGGGGGAGGGGGGGAGAGGGTGTCAAAAATCTTGAAAAAATGGTTGATGTCATTTGTGAACAATCCCTAATTAAGAATTTACATTGAGAAATGTTCAAATTAAAAGAAATGTTCTAAAGTTATATTATCAAGCAGCTTTTTAAATTTAATTTACAAGTTTACAATCGATAATAATATCGCATCATTTTTCCTTGTTTCATTATAAACCCCCGTCTTTCAAATCGAATGTAAAATAGAAATTGACATTCTAAAGAAGGTATCACGAAAATATGGCGTCAAAGATGTGGATTTTTAAAGCATGTTTTTAATCAGACATTTTCGACCAGGATAGCTTTAATAAATAAACTAATTTTGTCCGGTAAGGTTTTTCGTGTTGCTTTATAGGTGTATATCACATCTATCAAGCTTTTAATTTGTCCCCCGATTTTGCATAGTTATTTGATTTTTTTACGTCTCAGCGCCCTGACTATTAATAGATCTATAATATTTTAACTTTGGTTTAACTTCAAACAAAGAAAATATACCTATCCATACTAATTCACATCATCGTGTTGGTAAACAACAACATCTTCTGCAGCCATTTTCAGACACTTATAAACTCTATTCTTTCCATATTTCATATCTGTAAACAAAATAATAATACTTTAAACTACTACTAATTTAAACTACTACTTTCCAGCACACTTTCCTACAGTAAACATACACTTAAAACACTTTCTTCTGCTATTTCTTTTTCCACTGAAATTACGCTACCATATTTATACACTGAAAAACATAAAACTACTTTCTTCGTTTGGAAAAACTGCTTTTATGCTTATGTGAGGTAATTTTCTCTATTTCGCAGAAGATTTTCTACTATAAACATACACTAAATACCTCTGTAAACTTTCTTTTCTTTCCAGTAAGTGTAGTAAACCTTTCACCTTTCACCTTCGTCTGCTTCGTGCTAAACTGTCTGTAGACTACGGGATTTACTAACGGATTCCGTCGGCAACCAATCAAAACGGCGAAAAAATAATTTCTTGCGTTTTGATTGGCTTAAAAATAACTGACGTTAGATGCCCCGTGTGCTATTATACTAATCGTGAATGTGTCTTGCGTGGTCTAACTGCCGCTATATGACCACGATTAAGAAGATTTTGGCCGTAAATTTTTAAAAAAACCATCACTCTCTAAGTTAAATGTGTTACACACGATTGCGGATTATTATAATAAGACTAGTATCTCGCGTAAAAGTTTTTTACGGCTTGAATTTCGAAAAGGATGTGTCGAAAATAGGTGACGAAAAATTAAATCACAAAATCGTAACTGGAAAGTGTTCCCATGTTGTAGAGCTCGAAAAGCTGATCAAAAAAGTGTATGGGATCGTTTCGCTACGATCAACCGTTGCAGAGATAGCGTCAATCAAAGATTTCAATGACGTCATATCCGCAGTACCAAATAAAATTCAGGCCCAAATGTTGCGTCACCCCGTCACCCGTATCGCGGACCCTAAAAAACGTCAGTTATCCCTATTGGTTCTCGAGATATTTCCCCAAAAACGTCGCGTTCGATTGGGGATGCAATGCAATGGTTCCCCCGTGATAAGATAAAAATAACTGACGTCACGCCGCGTGCTATTATACTAATCGTCAATTATCAATGGTCTAACGAAAAAATGACCACGATTAAGAAGATTTTGACCGTAAATTTAGAAAAAACACAACACTCTCTAAAATAAAAGTGGGATGCACGATTGCGGATTAGTATAATAAGACTAGTATCCCGGGTAAAAACTTTTTACCGAACTTTAATGTAAAAAAAAAAATGGCAATATATAACACAGAACTGTTTACCCAGACATACGAAACCAAACATTACAAAATGTTAATTCAAAACAAATTGATACCTTCCAACTTTTTCTTTTGTTCCAAAGTTACTACTGGACTGCAACCATTAATGAATTTTTGAAATGATATTTAGTCTGTTCTTCCCAAAACCATCAACGTCATGATTAAAACCATGAGTTTCATTTCTTTATGCTTTTTTTATTATTACCTAAAAGCATAATATTTCAATTGTAATACCGAAAACCTAATCATGCTATAAGAATATTGAAATAAACAACAACAAAAAAAAAGAAAAAAAAAATGAAATTCAAGTACGCATTTATCCTAAAAACAATAACTAAGAACAAAAATTTACCCAGAAGATAAAGTCACAAATAAAATCATAATGCCAAAGTTAATTACCCAGGCATAGTACGTAAACGATTACCATAACACAAAATAATGCATTAACATGAAAAAATAAAAAAATAAGAAAAATTCCATGAATTAGAATGTCGCATAAACAAATACAGGTATATACATCCACTGGGAGCATTATCAAAAACAAATTCAAATTATGATGCTGATAATAGTCGGAAAGTCAGACAGAGATACATTACACATGAAACAACAGTGAATAATTATTAGCTGGATGACGAAGAAGAACATGATCAAACTAAATACCCAAGTATTCCCAAACTCATAATATAAAGATGATACTTTCCTAAATGACGTTTATTTGTTTTTACTTTCTTTCTTGTGAAAAAGGAACAAATCTAAATGAATAAACCAGAATAATAAAGACACTATAATCACATTTAAAAAGTAAAAATACGCTTAAATGAATAAAATCTATAAAGATCATGTATGATGTAGCTACAGCCAAAGAGCCTTTCAACAGCAACAGCTTACGCTTGCCTCATGGTCACAACTCTGGAACCATTTTTGTTTTTGTAAATAACAGAACAATATAATAATACAGAATAATAATAAGTAACATCACCTTTGCTAAGCATGCTGTTGTTAACAATAACAACGATGCTCCACCACATCCAAGTTATTCGCCCCGTAAAGTTTTTCTTTCTTTTTCGTCTTTCTCTACTGATATGCTAACGAAGAAAACAATCAGTTTTTCGTATATTTATGTCCACTTCTTAATTAAATCTCTACGAAGTGGTAGCTCAACGAAAACGATAAAAAAACAAAAACATTTTACCTGAGTAAAGATCTTTCTGCAGGCATCCGTTTTTAAGTTCTAGAAACAAAAAAGGAAAGGTATTATAATAAGTAAAGTTAGTAAATAAGTAAAAGATTCTTGTACATTCTGCACTGTAAACAATAATGTACTCTACTTGATAAACCCGAAAAGAAAACGATCCCGAAACTTAAATTTTTTTCAGTTCTTTCGTCGATTTGCTTCCACACTTGTTAGTTCAATCTTCACAATACGTTTTTTCGCAGAAACTACCTAAAACAATCAAATTTAAATTAAAATATTCGTATACAAAAAGAAACACGTCTTCTTCGCGAAGTTTCTTGCTCACGAAATGATCGTTGACAAATTTCGAACGATTAACATTGCATTGCTCGCACTCCTCCAAAGACGTTTTTCGGCTGATTTCCACTGCGCAAACCAAAAATAACAAAACGGAGGAGCATATACTAATCGCGAAAAATCAAAAAAATCACTCTCGCTTTGGCGTGGTTTTACGACGAAAAGGGAAAAAATAAGAAGGATTTGACCGTGAAAAAAAAACAAATATATCACTCTCTAAAATAAAAGTGTGACACACAATCGCGAATTAGTATAATAAGACTAGTATCTTGCGTAAAAGTTTTTTACGACTTTAATTTCGAAAAGAATCTGCAGAAATACGACGCGTTCCCGTGTGTGTACCCCGTGACGAAAATTTTAATTACGGAATTGGAAATGGAAAGTGTACCCATGCTGTAGAGCTTGAAAAACTGATTAAAAAAGTGTATGGGATCGTTTCGCTACGACCAACCATTGCGGAGATATGGTCGATCAAAGGTTTTGATGACGTCATAGCCGCAGTACCAAATTAAATTTAGGCCCAAATTTTGCGTCACCCCATCACCCGTATCGCGGACCCTATAAAACGTCAGTTATCGCTATTGGTTCTCGAGATATTTCCCCGAAAACGCCGCGTTCGATTGGGGATGCAATGCAATGGCTCCCCCGTGATGCGACAAAAATAACTGACGTCACGCCGCGTGCTATTATACTAATCGTCAATATTATCAATGGTCTAACGAAAAAATGACCACGATTAAGAAGATTTTGACCATTAAAAAAACAAAAACAAAACACTCTCTAAGTTAAATGTGTTACACACGCACGCGAATTAGTATAATAAGATAGTATCTCGCGTAAAAGTTTTTTACGACTTTAATTTCGAAAAGAATCTGCAGAATACGACGCGTTCCCGTGTGTGTACCCCGTGACGAAAATTTTAATTACGGAATTGGAAATGGAAAGTGTACCCATGTTGTAGAGCTCGAAAAACTGAGCAAAAAAATGTATGGGATCGTTTCGCTACGATCAACCGTTGCAGAAATATCAGCGATCAAAGATTTGGATGACGTCATAGCCGCAGTACCAAATAAAATTTTGGTCCAAATGTTGCGTCACCCCATCACCCGTATCGCCGACCCTTAAAAACGTCAGTTATTCCTATTGGTTCTCGAGATATTTCCCCAAAAACGTCGCGTTCGATTGGGGATGCAATGCAATGGTTCCCCCGTGATACGACAAAAATAACTGACGTCACGCCGCGTGCTATTATACTAATCGTCAATTATCAATGGTCTAACGAAAAAATGACCACGATTAAGAAGATTTTGACCGTAAATTTAGAAAAAACACAACACTCTCTAAAATAAAAGTGGTATGCACGATTGCGAATTAGTATAAGTAGATTATTATCTAAGAGCCAATCAACCCATTTCCGTCAAAAGGTTTTCTACTGTGCTGCTATCTTTTTTACTTTTAGGAAACGAAAACTGCTTGGAAAATCTCTTCATTTTATCTGATTTGAGGTCCGCTTGATTTGGTAGAAAATTAAGTTTACTAGCTTGAACAGCCAATGCTCAGACATTTTAAAAGTTCAAAGCTCAAAGGTAAAAATAAAATGAAAAACAGAATTCTGAAGTTGAATATTGATTTAAGTACCAAAGTTGTTGCAGTTGTTCTTGTTTCTGTGTGTTAATATGACTTAAATAATGGCTGGTGATGTTGAATTAAACCCGGTGTACCTTTTGTCACAGTTTGTGGTTCGTTAAATCACGGCTTTGTTTTCGGCGATTGCATTTACCTAATTTTTTTCTCATGCTGCCATCCGGGCACAGAATGTGTCCATTGTAGTGAAAATAGAGTGCTTAAACCTTTTAATGTTGTTGTCAAATTGATGAAGTCTATGATCAGATTCAGTGTTATTATGTGCGGAGTAGTGTTGATGCTATAGTCAAGGCTCAAAAACTTCTCAGAAATGAAGTGTCGACATACATGTCGAAACTAAAAAAATCAGGGCTATATGCGAATGAACCGTGTAAGCATTTTCGAACACAAATCACGAATGATGAAATAATAATCGTAACATCATTAATAATTAACGGGCTTTATTTACTGATGGGTAGAAATCAGAGGGAAAAGGATCGAACCAGTATGCAAAATCGGAGAGCTGGATTATCTGATGAGCAGAAATCTGAACTCAGAGAATTGAATGGAATTGATAGACAAAAGCGAAGACATATATTATCAGATAAAGGCAAGCCAAAATTGACAAAAATACCCTAAGTGCACGAGAAGAACAAATTAAGTTTGAATTACGGAAGAAATATCGGGTTCATAAACAAAAGTAACGAATAGGATCGATAAGAAAGTAATGAAAGAAGGAGGCCCTTATTATGCTGGTGTATGTTGTAATAGAACGTTATATAAACAATCTGTTATATGGTAATGTTTTACCCTTTAAGAAATGATACTGAATTAAAAGCTACCCCATCTGAAGGAGAAAACGGAAAAAATATTAGATCCAGGAGACGTCATCAACACAAACAAACATATCAGCAAACCTTCCGATGGAACAGTTGACAATGCATTTTTGTTAATTTCAATGCGAACAATACTAACTTTTTAAATGCAGCTGGAGAACAAGAAAATATGATTTTGCAAGAGATGAACTGGAGCAAAATGAAAACGGAGACGAGGAAGTCGACCATTTTATTGAGAAATTATTTGTAGAGTGCCAGCTTGTACACCAATTACAATTTCTGATGATGAAATGAATGGAAGAATCCGTTCTTTAAACAAAAAGTAAAGGGAGATATTTACCTTCATTAATAACTGGCTTAGAAATTCAATGAAGTCTTTGCAAAGCAAGGAAACACTATTACATTACTGGGAGTACTAGATGCGGAAAATCTACTAAAATCCACTAACAACTATCAAAATGTATCTGCTTGAAGCTCTGCTTTATGGTTCAGGTGATCACAGGAAAAAACATGCTAATGTAGCAGAAACTGGCGTTGGTCCAACTACCCATCAAGAGTTTTGAATATTACCAGATCGAAAGAAGGGTAATTGTGTTTCAAAAAGAAACACTGTAATCGAGAGGAATTGAGATGACTCAAACAATTCTTCAGGGTTCACCTTTCCGGAAATAAGAAAAATTTTTTAAAATTTTTAAAAGTTCCTAGCACAAAAAGTCGCGAAAGTCGCAAGAACTTGCTCGTGCCAATTTGTGCTCGCGACTTTTTGTGTACGCAACACTTTGTGACTTTAAGGTAAACAAACAAGCTATTATGTTTACATTACAAAAAGGTACCGACAGACGAAACAAGTAACTTTAATGCTGATGAAAAGATCGTATTTAACAACAGTTGTTACAGAAAGATATAAACTAGCATGTAGCTTTAGCTAAAAATGCCCCCGCCCTCAAGCATTCCAATTTTTACACACAGCAAGCTATACAACGGAAACAAAAGCAAAGAAAACTTTGTTACTTTTTGTTATCTCTTGGTCCTATGTCACCTTTCAAAAAGTGTAATTAAGGCTTAACAAGTAATATCAGAAAGTATTGGCTACAAACAAAAGAAATGTGTGAACTGAAACCATGGTTACGTATTTTATAATGAAAATAAGATAAACATTTGTTAAAAGAAATTCTGTAAGAGCCAAAAGAAAGAAAAAAAACTTTTTCAAAAAAAAAAATTATATAAAGCGAAAAATCCATTAGAAATCTGCGTTTCAAACTTTGATTCGAAACAAAAATAGCCAAAGTTTACATAAAAAACAAGAAAAAAATATAAGAAGGTTTTATTGATCATGATCACACCAGGTTTGGGGGAGGACAGAAAGAAGGAAAACACGAAGAAGGACAATTTGTAGGCTTTCTTGCATGCACAGAAATCCAATTAAAATCTTTTTAAGGCAAGATCTGCCAAAAATCAGTGCATTGAATAAAATTTATTGAACGAAAGATTATTTAGAGCTAAAACATATACAAAAATAAAATGTTGTTGGCAAAATTTCAGATTTCAAGCTGTGCTTCAAAATCCTAGTCGTTCACTTCACTAAAACAACACAAAAGTAATATGAAAAATGTCTAAGCAATTTTAGCATACGAACTTCCTAAATAACATAGTATAATATAATAATAAATTAGGAAAGAGATACGAAAAAACATTCCACTTACAGTACCATGCTTTGAAACGGGAAAAAAAGCAAAGTCAGCTAATTAATTGTATTCCACCATGTAACGTCAGCACGAAAGTTGGAAGATGATGATGATGATGATGATGAAGAACAAAATGGGAACTGACATTCGCCTATCTCGTGAAACTACTATGCCTCGCTCGCTCGCTTACGCTCGCTGCGGGGGCAATAAATACATATTGCGCCGAAAAAGACGAATTGCTACAAAAATGTTGCCGATGCTTCGTCAAATATATACGTAGGATCTGGAAACGATAATATTTACAACCACTTAAGGCTCGTTTCCATTTAACTGTATTTTACGCTGTGGCGTAATAAGCTCAAGACCTTTTTTCTTTTTATAAAAATTTATTTCCATTGAGCGTCACTTTTCTTTTAAGCGTATCTCTTCAAGCATGTCGTTTGCAGTGAAAAAAAAATTACTACTTCATAAGCTAAAAGTGTCTGCTTTGTTTATCTTACGTTTACGTCGCAGACAAAAAACGAAGAAACTATGGATGAGAAAATTATTTCAAGAAAGACGTTCAAAGGGACTGTTCACAGTTTTGGTTTAAGATCTTATGTTGTTTGATCAAGAATATTTTTTAAGGCCTTCAGGATGTCAATAGTAAGACTTGAGGAATTACTTTCTTTGGGTGGCTCCCTCAATTTCAAAATCATCATCAAAAAATCTTCCCGATGTTTTTTTCCGAGAAAATTACGTAATGTTTACAAAATACTGAAAAATGATTGGCTATTAGCCATGAGAGAAAAAACAATGCCGCGAATAGTAGAATGAATTCAACGTTGCCGCTAAACTCAAGAGCAATCTTGAAGAGCATAAATTCTCTCGGTCAGCGGTATTTTTTGCAAGTTGCCCATGCGCCATGAAAATGCTTTTGAGCTTTTTACGCTACAGCAGAAAATGCAGTTAAATGGAAACGAGCCTTTAAATCAAAGTACGTCCAAAACTACAGCGAATACTCGGACGGGTCAAGAAGTACCCAGGCAGGTTCTGAATACTGCTATGTCGATCCTAAAGACACAACAGTGAAGAATTGAGATGGAAAAACAATAGATTGAGCTATCAACACATGGTTATTCGATCCAGTTGAAATACGCGCTCGTTATTTTTGGTAAACTTTTGAAGTGTTATTAAATATGTTAACGGTAGATACGATAATAAATCTTGACTTACTATTTATGTTCACTTGAAAAACGTTGGAAAGGAGACTTAAACGTGTACCGTTTGTGTACCGGGAAACCTGCATCATACGGACTGGGAATACAAAATACTTGTATATACATATTCATAATGGTTCAAATAGTTTTCACATCTAATTGTTTCTCTTTTCTTCGAATCAGTGATACAAGGTTTTGCTCCTTCATACCATACAACTAATACTAATAATAAAAGTAATATTAATACTAATACAACGAGCTGTTACCTTCCTTTCTCCTTTCTTATTATCAAATCATCTACATATCCTTTAGAAATATTCCCCATAGTTCTTGATTTGACTGCAAAAAGTTTGGAAAAGTATTGATGTAAAAATTAATTTGAAATTTGGTAACAATGCTCATTGAAAAAAAACAGCTTTGAAATTTCTGTTAAGAACATTCTGAAACAAGGAATCGTACAATGAATGAAGGAATGTTAGATAAAATATTTGTGAAAATCATCTATGGGTATACGACCAAAAAAGTCTCACATCCACGAGATACATATCTATTTGAAGTATTCACTCACCTCCAATAGGCTTTTGATACTGTCAGTTTTGAATTTGCTCTCAAAAGTGAGTTAAGAAATGCATCTCCTAAATAAGGAAATTCGCAAGTGCGCATCCTTAAAAATGAGTTATACTACATGAAAAATGTTTATACCATAGCGGCCATTTTTACGCTGATGTTAATGCCGCCCCGCGATTTTCCGCTTTACGCCGTTTAGGGTTGTTATTTTAGCTTTCAATCTGAAAGATAAGAAGCAGCATATCGGAAGTTGCAGCTAGTCTCTCGATGAAGAGCATTATTGACACAGTCATGCAAATCGCGAAGTTTAAACGGAGAATACTAGCCCGAAAAAAGCGCATCTGAAACAATTGACCCAACCACCTAGAAATCTTACATAGCTTGTCATCTTACACAGCTAAACGTACCAGACAAAATATAGTAACTGACATCTTTCTTCACTTCGTATCTTTTACTGCTAACTGATTAAAAATTTACGTTCAAAAGAAAAACAGTAACCCCAAAGTAACTCTTAAAACATTTCGATACAATCAGGCCTGATGCACACGGAAACAAAATATTATTCAAGTGTAAGCATTTTGTTTATGTTCGTTTTATGTTCACTAGCCTGTAATGACCAACCTCTCAAACAACTGTAAAGCAACCTTACCTAAACAACCTTAGTCGTGTTTCCGCTAGCAAAGTAAGAAATTCGTGACATGCTAAGTAAAAGGTTAATATTAGTGACTATGCATATTAGTAAATATGCGTATAAAGAAAAACTCCATAGATCCAAAATTGGTCCTCAATTATGATATCCATTTTTGTATCTACGGTCTGGTCTGTATTGTTGATTTTTTTTGTATAATCGTCCTATAGTGATAGCTATGTGTTTCTCTTTTAAAATCCACGGATGAAGTTAACGTATAAAATGAGGAACTGTATGAAATGGATGACGGCCACTACGATCTACATCGAACTTGGAGCTATCTCTCCCTCTGCATTCACGTTTATCATTAAATTGATATAATCACGTGTTGATAATCATTGCTATATCAAAAGGATGTTAGGAGAATTTGTTGATTTATCAAAAGGATGTTAGGAGAATTTGATGATTGAAATAGATGATTTCGGACAGCGGGCTTTAAAAATAGCCATTTCCCAGAAAAAAAACTCAGTTCGATATATCAAAGACTTTACTCCAGCACAGGTGTCCTAAAGACAAAGAAGACAAATGGCACAAAGTAGTGGAAGCAAGTGTACTTCAATGCTTGCGCAAATGCTTATTTACTTTAAAAGCAGAACGGATATTTTAATAACAAACTGGCGGCCATGTAATCAATTATTTTATGATTGATACTTGGTTTTTAGATGGTCAGGTTTCCATTTCCACCTGATACCTTTTTAATAAGGTCTTAGTTGTCACGTGACGTGATGTCATAGTGTTGGGCCGAGTTACAAAATGAAATGGGTCAAACTGCAAAACATTTTGAACTATTCGAAGAGCATCAAAAAAGTATTATAACCTATATCTTAAATAGCCTACTTCCGTAGATATTAGCCAAAAATGGGTCAAAAATGACGTCATCTGTGATGTCATTGCAAATTAAAAAGTGGCCAAATAATTAAAAAATTAATTTTTCATCCAGTAGAGAATTATCTGGAAAAAAAATTAATTATATCTCAATCTAGGAAAATAGTACCAACTATTTCATGTTAAAGCACCTTAGCCCGGTACAAAACAAAAACAACCAAAAAAATTATTTTAAAAAGATTCGTTCGTGTAAATGGGGTCAAAAGAAATAATTTGTTAAGCTACGTACTCACCAGGCGTCTAAGTACGTACGCAACATATTCAATAGGATAAACGCCCTTAAACGCCTGGTGAGTACCTAGCTTAACAAATTATTTCTTTTGACGAAAGAATTATTATACATGTGTGAGCTGTGTAAATATGGATAACTATGTTTTTGTTGTTTTTTCATAAAAATGTATAAGATCTTATGTAGAAAAACACGAGTTTTCTTCGAAAAAACTAAAAACTGTTTTAGTAATGATTTCAAAAAACAAAAATCCATTCGAAATGACTGTTGTTTTAAATGTAGAACTTTGAAACTCTAAATGCACAAAGACCGTGTTCACCAGCTATCAAACGAGAAAGGTTTGAACTGATATGCTTTGTAAATGGCAAAAACGTATGTGTAATTTTCATTTGCCAATATTTGCAGTTAGTAAAAGTAACTTAAAGTCCCAATTTTATGTAGACCTATTTGAATATTAACCATCCTTCATGACTTATGCTAAAATACCAAAAATGTATCTTAAATTGTTTGATATGTAAAAGTTTTAGAAATTTGAAGGCTGCGTTCTTTCATTAAATTTCATATAGCAGTATAATTGGACCTCGCAGACGCTGAAGCGTAGGCTAAAAACAGCCATTTGGGCTGGTACTGGAGAAGTGAGCATAATTTCGTTGTTACTGTGATCAGAATAGCTACAAATACATTGTTAGGATTCGATAAAGGAACTCAAAGCATGAAGCATAGACAGTTATTTCAGGACAAGTAGAACTTTCATAAAAATTTAACAATATGAAAAAACTTGATATTCGTAAAAAACATAAATATGACAAAATAAAGTAGAAACTGTGTTACATCATTGTTTCTTCTCATACGCAGTTGCATCTTCGTCCCTTCATAATCAAAGCTCTTTGGCGAAACGAGAATTCCATTCTTTCAGTAAAACGTTTTATCTGATGCAATGCCATGCACACGTGATGGCCTATATTTTTGTTGTTGGGGTCTCCAAGAATGACTTTCAGAGGTTTCTCCTGCGTAACTTTCTTGTTAACACAACTCAATAAACTCTGAAAATAAAGATGGCGATAATGAAAGATGGCGTTCGTTTTTTGCGTTACTGTAGAATAGATATAACCAATATTTACGCACAAAAAACAATTTTATACACTTTCCTTTTATAAGAAACAGGTATACTGGATGCCTTGTAGAAAGTTTTCGATGCATTACTTATTCTGAGGAAACTTTGAACTCGAGGTTAAGTGTTTTTCTCGAAATTTTGATAATACCTTCTTAGAAATGTCAGATCTTTTATAAAAGGCTTCCTATCTTTCAATTTATCACTTATTGAAGAAGATTCCAGGAAAACGAATACATTTTGAATTGTAGTTACCTTTCTCACTAGAGCCATGGAGGTGCTTATGCTTCGGACAGCATCGAGAATCTTCTTTATTCCAGCGGTTGTTTTGTTTTGGTTTGAAATTACTGCAGTGAAGTTGATTAGCACTTGTCTCGTTTCTGATAAAATCACAGTTTCCTGAAATATTTCAAAGGACTGGACTTTAGATTTACTTCTTCTAAAGCATTTTGTCATTCCTATTGTTGACGCAGGGATACATATTGTACTCACGTTTTTGTATGCACTGAAGATTGAATCGAGAATTTTGTTGGAGGACGAAGTATTCACGTTAACGCACTACGATCATAAAAGGAAAGCAAGAAGTTAAGTTCCTGTCTTTTGGGTGCTAATTACACAGTGTGCTTCAGAATGTTGGAAACGGAAATTTCAAAACTGTTTTTTAAATGAATATACCGAATTTCCTTATATTTTCAAAAAACACTTTTTAATTTTTCACAAAAACTTACTAGTCGAAAGAACTTGACAATGGCTTTCTATTGTTGTAAAAATTATTTTGAAATTCGGTATATTCATTTTAAAAAACGGCTTTAAAATTTCGGTTTCCAGAATTCACGCTTTCCCTGTAATCAAGCATGTTTTCAAAACTATACCTTCAACTGCATTTCGGTTCTTATAGCAGTATGCAGATTCATAACATTGAGTTTTTGAAACTCCGCTTCAGCTGAGTTGCAACTTTGCCATGACGGCACCCTTGATCGGAATACAACAGCAGCTTCTGCGATGCATGAAATGGAGATTATGAAAGTGATGGTAGTCAGGACTAAAGAAAAAATAAAAACATTCTGGTTACAAAATGTCTCGTTGTAGTGATAGCCTAGTTTTAATGTTACAAACCTTTCATCTTGATGAGTTTTTTGATGAGAAATTTCTTTTCACCGACAAAGGAGCAATACGTTAGTTGTTTTTTGATGAGTTTTTAGATGCCTTTCGACCCATTTTATATTGCTTTAGGGGACAGGTCCCTGTTCATCCCCCCCCTAAAACAGGTTTCCATTGGGCTTTGTCTCTTGCAGATATATGTCGATCAATAGTTTCCATACCTGACAGCAACTGGTAGTTTTTGTGGAGTTCAAAAAACATGAAGCAATTGCGTCATCATTGTGTTTGTTTGCATAGTGCTCCGATAGAAGATCGCGAATAAACTTCAGCTCTATACAAAATATCATGTAGACCACAAAAACCCGCGAAAATAACCCAATCATCTTCTCACCATAGAAATTGCTTTAGAAACTGAAAGAATTCTAGTATTTTGAGGAACAATTCTCCATTAATTTATCTATTTGTTTATTGACTTATTTACTTTAGCGAGGGTGTGGGTTTCCATTGCACTTAACGCACATTTTACATACAACAGAGCATCTATATTTTTCTTAGAAATTATTAAGTATTTGCAACAAAATTATTACAAAACACAATCTCACGCCTTATAATATGAAAATTTTGCACTATTACAGGGTTTGCGCCACAAGGTGTGTCCATATTGTGGTTAGAAGCAAATCGTCTGAAACAGTCAATTAAGAAACTGTTGTCGACCAGTCCTTTGTAAATTTGTTCCATGGTGGTTAGGTCATCCTTTAACGAAATTCTAAGAAAAGTCAAAATTAAATGGATGTACCAATAACAGAAAGATTAACGGATACTCGCTAAAGTGTATATGTGTCAATCAATTTTCGAATATCTAAGAATTGATGCGAGTTTTGAAAAGAGGAAACAATAGTTACAGTCATGAATGGAACTATATTAGGATTGTAGTCGGAAAGTTAAATTTTTCGCTTTGCTGTTGTTTTATCTTTTCTTATTGTAATGTAATGTTGCGCAATTCTGTCAAAATAACAATTACGTGTGTAGCTTATGGTAATTCTCTTTTTAGCTTGAAACAGATGAAACACATGAAACAGATTTCAATCGGAAACATAATTGTTCATGGTTCGTTTTGCATGTGATCATACCCGTGAAATTATGGGTTTTTTGGTATTTTTCTTTTAAAAGAAAAAGTGACGATGCGGGCATAGTGGCCTTAGCAACATCAAAGACGGTGGATAAAAATCGATGTTACGAGAAGTCAAGTAGTTGTTTGGAGAAGTTACATGTGAGCTATTTGTTTTTTCAAAAGAAATACTTTGCGAGACGTTGAAAAGGAAGTTTGTTGTTTAGGACGAAGAGGCTCATGGGAAGACATTCCAACAAAAGCTATATTCATTAGTTAAGTATATATGATGTTTTCTTAATATTATGTAAACGATTTTGTAAATTGTTCGTCAATACTGAAACCAGTTATGTTCGCTGACGATATAAATCTGTTGATGTTCCAAAACCTTTTAATAACATGAACAAAGAACTACAAAATGTAGCGTTGTGGTTTCAGGTGAATAAATTAACTTTAAATGCTAAGAAAACAAACTTTACACTTTTCCATTCTTCCAAGAAAAAAAATGCTATAGAACTAAAATCTTCCACTGCTAGAAATAAATAACACAAAAATAACCAGACAAACAGTCACAAAGTTTCTTAGAATTTATGTAGATGAAAATCTGACATGCGTTACACCGGCAAATGTAGTAGCTCCGACAAATGTAGTAAGTTTTCTACGACAAATGTAGTAAACGTCTTGAAGATTGAAATGAGCCATAATTAGAGCAAACACATGAAGGTCTTCACCAGGTAAACTTTGGAAGGGCTATCAGGTGATATTATTTGACTATGCTTTCTGTCGCAATACCTGTGCATTTTATTCCCCTCATTTCCCTGGTTTTTATTTAGTGTATCAAGTGTATTTTATATTTTATTCATAATATTATAAAGTTTTAGTTGTGTATATAAGCGGAAGAACCATGTAAATCGTGGATGGTAAATAAATGGACATTATTGTTATTATTGCTTTTGTTGTTATTATTATTGTTTGTTACTACTGCGCGAATACTTGGCTTATTACGCATTAGCTCATATCAGCGATTTTTGGTTTTATTATGTGGCCACTTGATAGCCCTTGAAAAGTTACCTGGTGAAGACCTTCATGTGTTTGGCCTAACTATGGCTCATTTCAATCTTCAAGGCGTTTACTACATTTGTCGTAGAAACTTTACTACATTTGTCGGACCTACTACATTTGTCGGTGTAACAATATGGACGAATCAAATTGAATATGTGCACTCAAAAGTCTTATATAAAGCTAAAACCATGTATTCATCGAGTTCTTTTTGAAGAGTATTTCTTTTTGGGAAATAAAAGATTTGGAAATAAAAAATCAAAGAAAAAAAAACGAGAAAAGATTTCTTGATAACGCAAAAATTATTTTTAAAGTATTATGGTCATTATTTTTAATAAATGTATTGCTGTTACTGGTTGTAGATTGTAACCGAACCAAATGTAAACCACCAGTTGGAAATCAACCATGTACGAAGTGTGGAACAAACAGTGTCTCTACAAAATCGACTTAGATGTGTTTGCAGAGAAAAATATTTCAGACAGAATGGAAAGGCTATGCATTTATCAACTGAATGTTACAGTAATCTTATTTTCTTTTCACCACGTTTTTTTTTCATCTCGTTTTAAACTGACGTATATGAATTTTAGTACTTGAATGTTTACCGGGTGAGTCAAAAAAAGTATCGGTAAAATGTCTTTCGATTAAATAACTATGAAAGATAGTAGATTTTATTTCTGAACAAAGGAATCCTTTACCTATGTTTTGGTGTATCACTTTTCTCATTTGCTTGAGTAGAAAGAAAGTTATGGACAAAAAACTGGAAGCGGTCCTTGTAAAAATCTTTGGAAAATACACAAAAAAGCCAAACAAAATGTCTCAAAACAAGATTTATGTTTTTATTTCAAACAAGAAGGGAACATACACAATTAAATATGCTAAAACTTATTTTTCTTATTCCCAATAACTAAGTTAAGTAAAAAGTTCAAACTTTTTTCAACATTTTTTAAAACTTCATTCACTGACACTTTTTATAAAGGCTCTTTTGTATGAAACATTGAGAAATGCAGCAAATCCCTACAAAAAAGAGTGGGTATGTATCCAGTTTGTTAGGGTAAATATTACTACTGATTACACAAATTGTGTCTTTTCTTTCAATCCCCATAGCCTTTTCATTAACATTATCGAATTTAATCAAAGACTATCGCAGGAATATTTTGTTCGACTTTTTTGTCCAAGGACCACTTCCAGGTTTTTGTCCATAACTTTTTTCCATAACTTTTTTTCCACTGAACCAAATTAGAAAAGTGATGCACCAAAATATAGGTAAAGGATTCCTCTATTCAGAAATAAAAATAACTATCTTTCATAGTTATTCAATTGAAAGATACTAGACACTAGCCCAGCTGATGAGCCGTGATACGGTGAAACAAGCTTGTCCTGGGATGTGTATATAAATAGAAAATCAAACATCTTGTAAAAAGCCTTTAAATAATTTGTGAGCTCAGAATTCATTCAGCTTACATCCAGTTATTTCTTTTTATTCAGTGGCAGTAGATCTTGGTATGGGGTGGGAATTTCAATGTGGTGACTTTGATGCGC
Source organism: Turritopsis dohrnii (assembly GCA_027922465.2). Classification (NCBI taxonomy): domain Eukaryota; kingdom Metazoa; phylum Cnidaria; class Hydrozoa; order Anthoathecata; family Oceaniidae; genus Turritopsis; species Turritopsis dohrnii. The sequence continues at coordinate 45,543 of BQMF02000725.1, read as the reverse complement.
GTGTTCAGGAGTATCGAAGCTAACATGAGAAATATGACCGTCGTAAATCATCAATTGTGGTTCCAAATTTCCTTCATCATCGAATATTTTGGTGTTACACTTTTGAAATCACTTGAAAAATAGATGGGATTTCATCCATCTACTCGGATAAGAACAAATCCAGGGATGGACTTTATTCATTGCAGAGGTGGACGGTTGCCATTGTTATTTGGAACTTCTGACCTTGAAAAATTGTCAATGGTGTGGCAATACTTTTCCATTTGCAGAGACAGCAGCAAGGACAGTGGTATCGACACGATCACATCCTGTGACTATTCAAAGACTGGAGTGCCCTTTTAAGGAAACAATTCGGCATTTTTATGGTTGATAATGTAGACCTGTAATGTAGACCTGTGATGTTTTGTTGTGTAATGCCGTGGCTCAGACAGCTTTGATAAACATTTGATGATGAAGTTGTTGTTATATAAATTTCTTATCTAGTCGTCTCTTTTATTATATATTTTGAATATCTATCAACCAGCAATGTCGAAATTACTAAAAATTTACTAGACTCTGCGAATCTTTTAGCGATTGCTAAAATTAGCTAAAATTAGCTTATAACTTTAGATCACACTAAATCATAAAGCGAAGTGGAATTGATTAAATTTTATTAGATCTATTTATACATCGTGCCTAGTTTTGATTCATTTTATAATTGAACCTAAGAATAACCCAGTGTGCGCAGGAAATCCCAGAATTGCTTCGTAGTGCAATTCTTTGATGGGTAAACACGTTTACGAATTATCCTCCAGTAATTGCAGGGATAAATTAGTGTCGAATAGCTTATTCAACTAGTTCAAGCTCGGTAACAGGAATTGTTTGTAAAAAAAATGAACACTTGTGTTGATAACCACTTAAAGCATGAGTAGGTGGTTTGGGTTGCTTTAATGCTATGTTTGATACCAATTCCACTTTCTTCGTTCACTTTTCTACTAGTTTGCTGCAATATTCTTTTTTTGAATCAATAGCGTATATCGCCATTCACGAGGGATCTCCTTGTGTTGTGCCCTCAGATGATTTCAGTTCAAAGACACCAATGACAAGTAATGCTGTAGTATTTTTGAACGTAGATTGCAACTATTGGGAGCAAAATATTTGTGTTATGTAGCAATGCATGTCGATTGATATCGTTGAAAGCATTAGCTGCATCAACCAGTTCTGTTTGTTCACCATTGAAGAGTTCTCTCACTCCCTGCAGCCTTGCCAAGACAGATGTTGAGGTGCAAAGCAGTGCGAAATGACTATGCAAATCCAAGCAATTCGTCAAATTGGGGTGCCCTATTAGTGTGAAAGGAAATTCAAATGAATGTCAGCTTCTTTAAGAACGAAATAGAATAAAAAACTAACATATACTTCAATATTCTAGCAACAATTCCTGATTCCTCATCAAGTCATTCAAAGAAGAAACCAGGATTGGGTCTTGGTGTGTGTCTAAGAATCCTGTTCCTCATAATTCTTATCGTGTTGACATTGCATATGTCGTACCTTAAAGTCACAAATAGTCGCGTACACAGAAAGTCGCGAGTATTAATTGTCGCGAGCAGCCTAAACTGATAAAAGTCGCGTACATTAAAAGTCGCGAGACGCCATTTTGAAAAAAGTTTTTGTACGCATAAAATCCTGTAAAATACATAAATTGAATTAATATCGAACAATTTTCCTCTAAGAACGTAACTCTCAATATAGAAATTGGATGATGAATATATAGGGGTGAAAACCACTGATGACGATCCTTTTGTAAAAGCTCCTAAAATTCAGTACAGAAGACGTCCTTTCAATTTCATTACCTAAGGTTCGTTCTCTTTCAAAGCATGCTGTGATGTTTTACTGAAACTCAATTGACATCCAAACTGGACACGACACAGATATCAAGTACCTTAATTCCCATTCATTGAAATTCATCTAAACATCATCTGTCTGCATCGGAAAAACAACAATGTGCTTTGACAAATCTCGTATTACAAGTCTTACCAGCAACAAAATTACCAGAATCAACATTTTCGTTCAGACGCTATTGTTTGAGCGAATGAAAAGAACTTTAGGAAACATGTACGTCAAATAGAAACACTCAAATTTTGTTGCTGAAATAACTCTGCACAAAAGGCAACCAAAATAGCTGAAATAGCTGAAGTTTAAATGAAAGCTGAAGTTTCACTAAATACTATCCCTGTCTTTTTTTGGGATTGAAAATACCGATCTCTCTCTAATAAGCGTCTATATTATGTCATTCTTAGTGCAGTTAAAAAATTACACTACTGACGCCCTCAATAAGTTGTTGACGCCCTTAATAAGTTGGAGAAAGGAAAAGCTACTCAAATGAACATTAAAACTTCAGAAATTAAGAAGGGAACATTTTAAAAAAAATTTTTTATACTTGTAAGCGTCATCTAAATATTTCCAGAAGACAAGGGTCTGTTACAAAAGTATTAGCATTTAGTCCATCCGACACGATAACTGTTTGTTTCAATATTTTTTGATTATCATCCTTGTGGAAATCATGTTTTGGAATTTTGTAAAGTCTATTCTAGTATACTTTCGAAAAACGTTTGCTTGATATTGTATCATGAACGTGCTGTTTTTTATATAGCCCGAAGTATTGATTTGTCCGTCCGGCATAAAACAAGTACTTTCGTAACAGACCCACAATCGCTTTCGCTTCTATTACGTAATTTTCGTTTTTTCTCCAAAATTCTGATTAACGCTCGAGGGCTTATTAGTATTTCCTTTAATAAACGCCGCCCTCTGATAAAAGCCGCCCTCTATTAAACGCCGCACTTATAACCGAACACTTGTAGCAATCGCCGCCCTCTAATAAATGCCGCCTTCTAATAAACGCCGCATCTTGAAAAGCGGCGTTTATTAGAAAACAGGCTACATAAGAATTGGTTTAATAGTTAATAGATTTGTTTGTTTTCTATCAACAAATTATTCCACGTTTTCTTCTCATAGAAGAGAACGGCGACAGTGATATTGAACTTCTTTGATATTTTTGTGAACATATGTTTTGTGTAGAACATTTTTACACAATCTCTTGTAATCTTTTAAAGGATAAAGAAATATTATTGTTTAAGTTTGCTTCTGTCCGATTTTTCATTTTGTAACCAACGTCGCCCTCTATTAAACGCCGCATCCAAAATTTGGAATTTGCAAGAAACGCCACGGCGTTTATTAGAGGAAATACAATAATATTCTTTCTAATAACAACTTAAAGGGGACGCTTGTTAGAGAGAAGCGCTTATTGAAGAAGGGCGCTAACAAGAGGGAATACGGTATATTAACATTGGTATTTTCATTAAGAAAGAATAAGGGCCACAACAATTCTGTGTTAGCAACTCGACAAAATTAATTTAGTTAATAATTTGTTTTGTCGCGTCATAACGCGTCATAACGCGTCATAACGCCTACCTCGGTTTTGTTATTCGCTTATTTTAAACCTCCAAATAGGATTAGTGCTCCACTTACTTAGGCAATTGGTCAATGATTCAAATTCTTGCCCTCTGTACTTGTAGAAACAAGGCTAAAAATCATCGTTAAGTGACCCAAACGAATTGCATCGAAAAGATGAGTCATTTCTAGATGTCTGTAATGTGGTGAAACATTTTTTTCGTTTGAAGAATGAATGCAGATTTGATTCTGCAAACTCATTTTAAAATCTTGTGATTTATAAGCATCCGTTTCCGCTGACCTTAAGCCTATGTTCTCTTGTTTTCATTTTTTCATTAAAACTGTTTTATTATCAACATGAACGAGGAAGAACCTTCCGCCGCTGTAACAATTGCAATTTTTCAAAAAAGGAAGTCGATATACTTAGCTTGTTTGTTTGCTTTTTTTTTCTGACCTAATCAATCTTCGTGAGTCTCGTTCTTACGTGTTATTTGACCCGTATCTCCTTTTCGCATCTTATTTACTGTTTTTTTTTTTGGTTTTTTTTCTTCTTCTTTTTGTTGTTGTAACAGGACACACATTGATAACATTTACTATAACTGAAGTGTACTTAACCTGTATAAATACTTTTGAAAAAAACAGCAGCAAAAGGTGAATGTATTGGAGAAAGGTGAATGTATTGGACAAAGAAGAATGTATTGGACAAAGATGAATGTATTGGACAAAGTTGAATGTATTGGACAAAGCCATAGCTTCCCAAGAAACTTACACTCGGTATCTACTGCTGCATTACAAATTACGTTCCTCTTTTTCACAAATATCTATAGATTTACTTGCGTCTATTTTGGCAGGGGCCATCACGAAAATATACACGTGAACATTTATATATCCTATTCGTTACACAGCAGCAATTAGAATTGTTATTTTGTGAGGTCAGTACAGATCAATCTTTTGTGTTGAAGGGCGCAAGGGCGTAATAGTTTATTTGTTTATATATGTCGGCATTTTGAAATGAGTTCGGACCATGAGTTGATGATATTGTTTTTCTATTTCTAATTTTTTTACCCAAGCATAGATTGCATTATTGGTCATAGACTTACATTTTCTTATGATCGGTTTTCTTAATTTCCAGAAAGTCTTAGAAAGTTCAGTTTCGTTTTTGTAGCGCTCGATGTTGAATTGATATATGATTTTATGATTTTTGTGATCGTTTTTTGAAAGTGGCTTCCGCTAATCCTATATACACCGTAGGTTTATCGTTATCGTTGCTGGGCGTGATTCTTTTATCTGTGGTTCTTTTTTCCGGTATTTTAGTAAACCATTCTAAGACCTCTATTGTGTTCTGCCACTGGTTAATTTCAAAGATCAATCGAATTTTTTTTATTATTTTTTCGAGCATACCTTGTGTACCTCCCAATTCTTTCTTGACTGGATTTGTGAGTCGAAATTTGGGATTATTCTGGAATTTTGCTTTGTGGTCATTAAAGGTGATAGAGGCTTCATTCTTTCCGTTGAATAACATGTGTTTTGATTTTGGCGATTGCTTCACCTTTTTTGCTCGATTTAGGCGTCGGCTTTTTTAATATACTTAGACGTGATTGCATTGTTTAAAAGTTTATTGTGCTCTTCCTTAGACAGCTTATACCTTTTAGTTGCTTTATTCGCCAACATGAGTGCGGTAGGAGTATCAGTTATCATTTGACATCATCTTTAAGTTTTCGTTGGAATTGGTTTTGAATCTTTCGGAATATCGGAGTTTTCCATTTCAAAAAGGTCGTTTTCGAATCTTTGATTTTTGGTGAGCAGCTGAGAGATTTAAAAGCGTAACGACCGTGTACCGTTTACCTTTATCTGTATCGTTATCTTCATCGTCTCTAATAGACCTTTATCTGTATCGTTATCTTCATCGTCTCTAATAGACCTTTTCATGAATTACGCCATTACAAGCATCGCCTCGTCATCAAGTTTAAGAATAATTACGTGCTTAACCTTACTAAAAGAATTTCGTGATAACTTTTTCCCTAAGGTGTCATTTCTCTTTAGAAACGGCTCAAACGTCATTAATATTTAGTTTGAAAACGAGGCGTTGCTTGTAGTGACGTAATTCATGAAAAGGTCTATTGTTTTATTACCGTTTCAAGTTTCTCGATCAATTGTAGTTTGAAGTTGCGTTCCGATGGAATATATTTTTGTAAGTATAACTGAGTTGCAGTTGTTCCATTTTATCTTTATTGAATTCGAGGAGAGTGCTCAACGATCTGGGACGGAATACACAGAGTGCTTCAAAATGGACCCAAGAATTATATCCGCGTTAATTTCAATGAATTTTTGTCAACTGGCAATAAAATTTATATCAGTAGAGAACCCATTTTTTAAACATTCTGAAGATGTTTTTTTATAGAAAAATGAAAAGTGAACGTACAGAAAACCGAAAAAAATAAGTTTGCAAAAACCCATTGTCTTCTTAACGATGAAGAATAAGGTTTTATCCATAGGGATTACAAAATCAAACCAGTTTTACAGACAGAGGTTTTACAAAAAAAGTGGAGGAGTTCAACATTATGATATTTCTTTTCAGTCTTAAGTATCGATTAGGTTACTTGTACGCTTTCCTTTTCTACCCTAAATGACTTAACTCTCCTCCACAAATTTTGACTGACCTCTGGCTACGCCTCTGTTTTAAGTTGCATCTGTTTCTTGTTCAAAATTTCCTGAAATAGAAATAATTTTAAGTTTATGGCACACAATGATAAAAAATTGTAGTGAATGTCTGAAAGACGGCTGATGTGAATATCCCTCTATTAAAACGTGTTCGACAACCTCATTCTCGTTCTCCTTGGTAAAACAGTGGATGCAAAGTAGTAGGTACGATGATGTTCGCAAACAAACCATTAAAAAGACCGACTAATAAAGTCATAATTTAAGAGAAATGAATCATATGCTTTATAGTAATTTAGTACCAAACATTTTGTCAGAATGTATACTTCAAATATGGTACACAAGACTTTATACATAGTCAGCGCAAATCTGACAAACAAATACAAACAGATACAAACGTCTGTAGTTTGCAGCATCAAATGCTTGCAAAAGTTTCATCGATTCCAGCCTTTTGTTAATTATAAGTTCATCGTGGCTTCTTCACAGTTTTTTTGCTCAGTCACTGATGAAGACTTGAAAAACACCTCAGGAGAAGATCATTGATATGTCAACTCTCACTCGGTGCGCAGCACAAATACTATACTCGAGCCATAAACGACTCGAGGTAGGAGAGAGTTGTTAGGGCACAAGCACCATGAACTATGTATATGGTTGAAACTATGTTATTTTGGTTCGACAGAACGAGGCATTACGTAGTATTTTGCTCGGTCATTCCAGTCTGAAATAACAAAGATTTGACCACAAACTTTAATATGCATCTTGTTAGACGACAATTCGAGTGTATTGAATACCGAAAGTAAAGACAGAGGCGATTGGATTGACCATTCTTTTGAAACAATCTATTTGTCGGTTTCGCTACAACAGGCTTTACGTAAGTTCGTACTTTTAGCACGTTTTATGTAGATCGTCTGCTGTGAGCGGTTTCCCACGGTTTCGCGTTTTGTATTAAAAATACTCCCCTACGAAATGTATGTTTATTCATCGAGTTCGAGTCCAGTTGCTCATAGCTACGTATCTCGCGTCTATAGTGATAATTACTGTGACTTTCCCTTGCACAATTTAAATCTTGAAGGAATAAGCATGCAGACGCTTGATGTATCAAAATAGGATTGGTATAGAAAAATGCTTTTGACTGATACGTAAAAACACGAATTTAGTGGATGTGAAGTGTACAAAAGACACTTCAGTGGATGTGAAGTGTACATAAGACATTTCAGTGGATGTGAAGTGTACATATAAGACACTTCAGTGGATGTGAAGTATACAAAAGACACTCAATGGATGTGTACAAAAAAAAACAACGTTCTTTACAGAAATCACACCGTTATGATGTTTTGAAATTCTACTTAATTGTTGAAATTCGAATGGTAAATGATGAAAAAAAAAAAAAAAATTAAGAATGGCTTCAACTTCTTCGTTAAAAACTTTTCACTCCAGCTAATCTACACTACTCTATCACTTCATGTAATCATAGTCATTTCTACCTTGGTCATTCTAAAATCCAACATTGCAAATTAACATATCTCCATGGAAACAGTTTTCAATAAATGTAACGCTCCAGGTGATTTTGATAACAAACCATAAAACGTTATTTGAATTGCGTTAAGGCAAATATCCAGTTCGGATAGTTATCCGCGGACCGGACCGGATCGGTTCGCTAAATAATAGACCACGTGAAAATATTACGTAATATTTGCAACGTTAACAAGATAAAAAAAGAAATAAGAAAAAATATTGTTAAAGTAAATGTTATTAAAAAAAAGAATAATGTTATATAAATAGCTATATTTGTTATCAAAACCCCCTGGAGCGTCATATATAGTAAGCGTCCTCAACCATGGTCAAATATGCGGAGAGTTGCGCTTTTAACAATATCGTAATTCCAAAAGAAAAGTCGTTTTACTGGATATAAGATGGGCAAATTTGTTAAAAATCACAGCGAAGGAGTATATTTCTATAGAAATATAGACACTATTTCAGTGAGAATGACCTTCGTCGCAGTGACGTTTTGAAGATTTGGCCCACTGGCTGTATTTTCAATATTTTCTGCGATCATATGAATATAGACATCTCCGGCTCCTTTTAAACACCGCATTATGGCTGGACTCGTTTCAAAGATTTTTAATTGCTTTTATTTATCGCACAATGTCATAATAAATGCAGCGAACCATTTGAATACATGAAAACGAGGCGAAACTCTAATAACAAGTCATCAACACTCAGTGTGAAAATTCGGGAGAAAAAAGCATCTGAGATGAAGAGTGAATCTCCATCACCTTTAATAAATCATAGTTACACATAGCTTTACTTTAAGAACTGAGGCGTATCTTTTTTCTTGCCAGTAACTACTGCAAACGCACAGGACACTAAATACAAACAGACGAAACCATACTTGCCAATGTTTGCTTTCTCGTAACTCGTTAGAAACGTCAACAGTATCGTAAAGACGAATCCGTACGAGTTTCCACCGACGAGAATTGTGGTACTGAAAACCTGGTCACTCATCACACAGCTAGAGCTGGGTTTTTTCACGTTGTTGTGATTCGACCAAATCAACGAATATATTCCAAGGTTGGCGTATATAAAGCAAAGGCCTAGGAACGAAGTGGTACGGAATAATATTAGCACAATAAGCAATATGGATGACCCCACGTAAACGTGAAGGACGAAGTTGATCGTGCGAAATCGGTCTAGTTTGGTCAATAAAACGCTTGCAGGGTACAGACTGAAAATGCAACCTATAAGAACAACTATCTCAAGGTCGGTCAGTTCAGTGCTTTCCTTGATGTCTGGAAACGAGGCCGATATGATTTTCTGCAACATGATGGAGTACGTCTGGGATAAGGCGTAGAAAATAGCGTACGATTGAAACAACAGAAAGCGTCCCGATGTAAGCAGGCTCTTGTCATTACAGGTAACGTTTGATTGGTCCTTTTTCGGGGAGAGAATTCTCTCTGGCAGCACCTTCTTCTTTTCGTCATACTTGATAGTAGCTAACACTAAAAACATGGCGGTGAAAGCTAAACTTACGAAACAATGTTCTTTCAATCTTCTAAAATTTCGTTCGTTGTTCGATTGGTAACTCCACATATCATTAACTTGCATGAAGCTTATCAATGTAAACAGGGCATTAATGAAGACCACGATTACATTTGCCGCATTTTTTTTTATCTCTTTATACCAAAGTACTGTAGTAAAGTCAGTTACAGTCAGCATTGTCCAAAAACCAACGGATGAAATAATCTGCCCAAGCAAAACAAAAATTCGAGTGCCTTCTTTACAGCCAATCACGCAAAGGATTAAAGAAGTACAATTCATAGTTGCAGCTGAAGCGATCACTTGCCTGACGCTGAACTCTGATAAGCAATACTTGACTGGAATCATCGTGAAGATGTAGCCATGCATGAAAGAGCTGGACAACCATAGCTGGATCATGTTGTATTTTGGATATCGTTTTTTAAAAACATCAGCAGGAAAAAATACATTGTAATCGAATCCTTTGAGAAGTATCAAACAGGTAATCATATTTACTAAGTATCCAGAGAAGTGTTTCCATCTATCAACGTGTTTTACTTGCATACTCGTGTGTGGAATTGATAGCGTATTTTCTTCGTCGTTTTGTTGATGGCGAAATGGCAACGTATTGCGTGTTAAAAACGACTTGAGAAATCTTTTCAACTGTTTCATTTCGTGTTGTTGTCCCAGAGGAGTCTCTTCTCAATCATTGAGCATATGAAAATATTATCCTTTGATTACAAGTGAGTATAGTGTATACTCATATGCTTTTATGAGAATATTTTAAAAAGATTTGATGCTACATGTTTGTGGTGATGCTAGTATTTAAGTGGTTTTGCTGTTCCATTATAAGTTTGTGAAAAGATAAGAAACGGAAAAACTGAAACGCAACCACACGCATTGAAACGCAACCACACGCGTGATCGTGACCGTTACGCCCATAACTGCGTCACGTACAGTCTTAAGATTAATTACTGATCTTCACACAGAATTGAAACTTTATGCAATCAGATTGATCGTGGGTCTGTTACAAAAGTACTTGTTTTATGTCGGACAGACAAATCGATAATTAGGGCTATATAAAAAACAGCACGTTTATGATACAATATCAAGCAAACGTTTTTCGAAAGTATACTATAGAACAGAATTTACAAAATTCCAAAACATGATTTTACAAGGATGATAGGAAAAAAATATTGAAACAAACAGTTATCGTGTCAGATGGACAAAATGCTAATACTTTTGTAACACACCCACTAGATACTATATACTCTTATTGAAAAGTTCATAATTTATCCATCCTGTCTACTCAAGACAATGCAATTATATTCCATTTGCAAGAACTTACAACTGAGTGAAAACCAGGCCTAACTGAATAGCGTAACGTAAGTTTTCTAATTTAGTGAGAATTTTTGAAATCAATTTCGTGATTCTAATCAAATAACGCGGTTTGGATATTCAGAATAATAAAACAAGCCTCTAATTCAACGCAGGTTGTTCTAAGTTATTGAGGATTTTCGGGAGTATTTTTTGAATTCTAAATAAATAGCATAAATTGCCAAATAGCTATTATTATTTTTTGACCCGCGCTAAATTAGAAACATTACGGTATTGCGCAAGTCATATTTAAGGCCTGGGACAGCTTATGATCACCATAGTTGCAGCTTCTCCTTTTAAAGGCTGGTTCCCAACCATAAAACCGATAATTTCGTTAAATAAAATTAACAAAGTGGTCAGACAACTTAGACAAACGATGAAGTGATGAAAGTCGGTTCACACCAGTGAGAAATTCAGTTTAAATTGAGAAAAAGAATAAACTTCCAATTGGAGTTTTTTCAATAATTTATTTTCTTTTCGGTTTATATATTTCACACTGAATTTATTTCCCAGTGAAGTTTTTCACTGCCAGGGACCAATCAAAAGGCTGGAATTACTTTTTTGAAAAACAAATAAGTAGAAATAAATTATAACTAGTGAAAAAACGTTTGACATAAATTCTTATTTACATGTATTTTTAAATTAATTAATAGTTAACGAAATGAATAATTTACATCTAAACAATTTTGGTGTAAACCATACTTTCCCGATTAATTCAAAATATCTATTCATCGACATCACGCTCTCCTCCACGTCTTTCTTTCATAGCTAAACAGCAGTTCTCTAGAATTTCATCATCATAGATAAAAAGCACTACGGTGGATCACCTTGTTTGAGAGAAAAAATAAATACACATTATGTTTCTATGCAATAATATCAAAATACTTATAATGTTATAAATATCACTCTTATTTCATAATTTTATAGATATATTTCAGGTAAGGTAATTCTGATGAGTTTTTGATAATTATGAGAAGTCATAACGATGAACACACGTGTGAAATATTATTTTGTATACAATAGATGCTTATCTCTATAACATATCTTCATATAATTTGCTGTTCATAAAAATTGCTATCCTTTTTAAATACAGTAAAGTCTCTCTAATTCGAACACATGAGGGACAGAAAAAACATTCGTTATATATGGAAAGTTCGATTTTAAGAGATTCATTTGCAAAGAATAAATAAATGAAGGGACCATGAAATTCGTTCGAATAAGAAAGAGTTCGAATTATAGAGATTCGACCATATACGTACACAATACAACCATAAAACGTGTATTCGAATCTAACCTATCCCAGTAGCCTGTGCTTCCATGCTAGCTTGCTTTTTAAAGCTTGGGTAAAATATTGAGTCTATTGTTGCAATATTTTTCAGGATTCAATCAGCGTTGAAGATGGGCACCTGTGTAAGTTCAGTGGTGGTTTCTAGTAAGTATCAGCCATTACTGATTTATGTATTTAGTTACCTTACCGCTAGAGAAAAACTTTCTAACTCCTGATGAGATACTTGGAGCTACACGATTTTTTAATCATCTCAAGTTACATCTCAGTGACATCTCTTTAGGTCCGCGGAGATCTAAGCCACGTAGACATCGAGGTGGTTGGCATAATGGTCACTATGACGATGGCTATTACGACGATGATGACTATTATGGTGATGATGGCGGTTGTGATGGTGGTGATGGTGGTTGTGATGATGGTGGAGGTGGCTGTGATGATGGAGGAGGTGGCTGTGATGGCGGAGGTGGCGATTGATGTTGCTCAGAAGTCCAGAAATTCCGCAATCGTATTTTTTCACAAGTCCCATTTCTCGTTATTTGGGCATGAATGCTTCCACCATTGCATGACAGTTACGGATGCCAAGGAGCCTAAACCTCGTGCGAAATGGTACTTGGGATTTATACTGAGTTTTTTTTTTATCTCTTACCCCTTATATCCTCCAATCAATTAACGGAACGTATTTTTGTGACAGCAATCATTCACCAAAGTAGACAAAACTGTTCTCAGTATATGGTTACTAATGCGTTACCCAGGGTTTACCTCGTATGATATTCAGCATTCGTTATAGAGAAAGGCAGAGACAGTCTCGCGGTTGTATTGTATTACCAATTGTTGTATTACCAGTTTGTTTGCTAATGCACTTCTTTGAAACAACTTAAAGATAAATGAACTATCAGAAGGTAGAGAGAAAAAAGTGTGTCGTCAGTTTTCTTGTGAGATAATCTCCACGAGAGTCATTTTTTTTTACTTTGCTTGAGCGCTTTGTTAAAAATAAACAGATGCTCGTTCCCAGACCATTTCTCAATTGTTCTATTTCTACTCACATCAGCATAGTGCAACCCTCAGCTCTACATATAATGGTTCATTTTCTTGAAGCAACTGATTGTTGTAGCTATAATTTCCTGGATCATATTTACAGAAACATTTTTTTATATCGAGATGAGATGCACTCTTTTTTATATATAAAGAAGATGCTTTATCAAAATGTTCAAGCAGAAAATGGCCCAAAATTTAAGAATATTGTTAGAATACAGCTCAATTTTAGGAAATGGATGATGTTGAAATAACTTTATTGGACTAAGCATCGTACTTGTAATTTTTGTTGTTCGAAAAGAGAATCTTTGACATACATTTAACATATGGTTTTTCTTTGGTTTGTTATGTCTGTATATTATAAGCTGTTCCCTAATCTAGCAATGAAAAATATAATATTGAAGGTTCAAAATTAAAGTTTTCGTAAGATTATCGAGGCTCGCTCAAACTTTCAGTATTTTTATGAAAACAAGAGTATGAAGATGAAAAATTAGAAGCCACATCAAAAGTCTGGTACGAATAACTTAAAGAACTACAGTGTTTTATATAAAGACACTGAGACATTAACAATAGTATATTTATCAAGCATTTTAATCAAAATAGTTTGTGTTAAATAACAAGAGTAAACATTATCATAGTGGAAACGCTATCGTTTGAGAAGAATAGACTTTTCGTATTTCTCATCAACAGTGTCAAATGATCGTGTTTATGTCAATATAGAAAAAAAAACGTTCTCATTTACTTCCGAAACTCGTCATCTCGTTCGCTTGTTAGCAAATTGTGCCCAATCGTCAAAAGGTTTTGGAGCTTCGACTAGGAAAAAGGTTTTGGTTGCTTGGTGAATCCACTGAACCCAAAGTCATTTCAAAAGACAAAAGATGGTTTTTTAATGATGCGTAACACATTCTCATTTTTTGTTTATGTCAGGAATTTTCTAAGTTCTAACTGTTTAAAGTGAGTTATTTCCAAGATATGGAAAACGCTTTGCTCAAACGCCCTGGAAACTAGGTTTATTTAGTAATTAAAGATAATAATGGTATTAATTAAATTTTACTACGGCAATCTAGTATGACCATTCAATAGTATTCCTCCTTCGTTTGGTTCTTTTATAGCTAAGATAAAAGAACTTCTCTAAATTGTTGACATCATACATAAAAAACCACTACGGTGGAGTTTCTCATGTTTCGTCATTGTCGTGGAGTGTCAAAACAAAGTTTGTGTTTTTATTAGGGTATAATCAGAATATTCATAAAGTTTAAAGTTTAAATTTCAAAGAATAAAGCGAAGCGGAGAAGGTAATTCTTTCTATTTGTGACAGATACGTTTATCCTTTGTCTAAGGACGGCTTTAGACAGCCGCATAATCGCCGTGTCGAATTCAATTACTTTTATTCGGGTAAAATTCGACAAAAATTCGACAGTCACTTTATACAGGTTTTGTTGCCGAACATCAAATTCGACATGGCTTTAGACAGCCGCATAAATGTCGAATGAATTTATCATCGTGTTTCTTACACGGTGTCACTACTTTCGTGCACTTTTTTCAACGAAGTTCAATCAAGCTGTTGTTAAATTCGACGATTATGCGGCCGTATAAAGTGATGCCGAAAAACTAGACGTTGTTTGTAGTGACGTAAGTCATGAGAAGGTCTATTAGCGGGATTCGGAAAAATCATGTTTCGTTTACACGAAACTATTTTTCTATAGATTTGTAGGGAATTATATACAACTTAGTAGAGTTGTTCATGAATTTTTCCCTACAAAGTCATTCAAAACTTCACATCAACACTTGAAATAAGCGTGCAAAGTAATGATGTTTCTTTTGATATAACAATCTCTGAAGTACCGCTTTATTAGAACAGTTTCAAAAAAATTCTCGCAAGTAATTAATTTTTTCGTGTAACAGGCTTGTCGAGTTTACGAATCTTTTCAGAACAGATGATCACATTCGACATGACTTTGAACAGTATGTGTTATGAATTTATGGCTGTCTCACATTTACTGAATTAAGTTTCATGACAGAAACATTATCAGAAATCAAACGCCACAGAAAAGAATTCCATTTTATTCTCTAGAAATATTGGATAGTAGAATTTTGTATGGAATCCATTTTGAATGTCTGAAACGTGACATTGTCATGCGATACAACGTGATATTGTCATGCGATACTAAAGGAGAAGACGCTTCCTTAAAACGCTTCGTTGAAATATTCTGTGTGATGAATTCGCTTAAAATATGAGATAAAAGTCGATTGATATCGCTACGTCATATTTGCTGCTATGTTTTTTCAGGCTCCAATCAAAAACGTTCGAGATGGGCAACTGTGTTAGTTCGGGAGGGACTTCACGTAAGTATCATGTCTCGATACCATTCTTCATTGATGCGTTTTTTCTCCTTATATACTAAAGGAAGTGAAAATTTCTCCTTCGTGAAAATGCTTTGGCAGTAACAATTTCTTCACATCTCAAACGACTTCTTCTATAGGTCCGCGGAAATCTAAACCACGCAGAGGTGGTGGCGGCGGTGGTGGTTGGTCCGGTGGTGGTGGTGGCTGGTTTGGCGGTGGCGGTGGCTATGATGATGGTGGTTGTTCTGGTGGAGGTGGAGGTGGTGGATGCGATAGTGGTGGTGGAGGTGGTAGTTGCGACTGATTGTTACTGAACTCCAAATACCGTTTTGTTTAACAAGTCTCAATCATCTTCAACATCACTGAACATGAATTCAACATGAATTCAAATTTGATTGTATGACAACACATACAGATACAGTACACTCCCGATAACTCGAACCCCCGATAACTCGAACTTCCAGTTACTCGAACTGTTTTTGAATTCCCGTTGAACCTTCACTAATACTTTCTCACAAAAATCACTCGATAACTGGAACCCCCGATAACTCGAACATTCGTTAAGTCGAACCATTTTTCCTGTCCCCTGGACAGAAATTCCCCCGATAACTCGAACTTCAGAGGAAAAATGAAAACAATCTCAGTAAAAAGTGACTACTTTTCTCTCAATAATATAAATTGTTCTTCCAAAGTTGACAAAAACTTTTTTTCTCCTGTAAATTGTAAAATGCACGGAACATGTAAACCCTCGCCATCGCCAAGGTTTAATCAGTTTGCCCAAAAGTTAGTGATATTCGGGAGGCATTGCAAGTGCTGCATGACTACATGCCCTTCAGTCTATGCGGTGAAGATATTCAACAAAAGCTCAATGCACTCTCAATTTCAATTGACAGAGACGTTACCGCTTCAACGAAACAGAGTGACATTAGAACTTTTTTCAGTGATGTATAACTATGTACTGTATACCTTTCTTGTTAGAATAGAAAAGAAAAAGAACTTTTAATAACTCGAACTATTTTCTTTTTTTCTGCAAAAGTTCGAGTTATCGAATGCCCCGATAACTCGAACTATTTTCTCTCTCCCTTGGAGGTTCGAGTTATCGGGAGTGTACTGTAGTTCTATACGGATTATAAAATCCTTTTGGGTTGCATTGCTTCTTGTTTTATGGTATAAAGGACAAGAAACTTGTGAAGCTTCTGTAAAAATTAAATAACGTTTATTATGGCAAAATTCATCTTCAGCGCTCAACTTGTGCGAAAAAGAACCTTTCACCAACTCTACCAGAAAGACAAAAGACTCCGAAGTTGAACTTTTCTTTAAAATTATTAGAATCTGTGCTCCATTCACGATAAAATTCATTTCTATAAACTTACTATGTTTAAAAAACATATGTTCTAATTTTTATTCGCTTGTAATAACATAGCAATTTCATTAGTTCTCTTTGGAATCCCTTGATGAAGGTTATCCCAGGATGGGTGTTTGCTTTAAATATCACTTCCACGTCGGCGAAACTCTTAATTATTTATCGTCAGTTATTCCATTGAAACACACGGTAATGAATCTTCCTAAAACTGCTTTTATTTTTACAATGCATTTTGTTGACACCGGCAATGGAACAAAAGTCCTCAAAATACCCTTGTTTCTCCTCCTACTACTACTATAACTCCAACGTATGAACGATTTTGTGAAACGTTTACATGAAATTGTTGCCAAATTCTCAATTCCGGCCTAAATTTTACTTAAATTCGAAGGTTCACAAAAAATTTAATAGATTTAAGATTTACTAAAATAAGCTTATTCATGGCAAATTTGAAATGCTTTCGGGGTTAGATCTCTGTACTCTCAATCGTTCCTGATTGGCAAAGAATTCAAAAGTAGATTGGTGCACACATTCAGCTTGCTTAACCGAGACCTCGCTATCATATAAAATTTGAAGCCAACCTACACAATTGTGTCCGGCTGACTCAACTAAATCACGAGCCCAGGGTCTCTTAGTTCGACATTAATTTGAATGGCCAAGATGTGAACAGGAAAAAGACTTGTCTGTTACATTTCAAGTCGATTACAAATATACAACAAGACGACTGGATGGTCGAAGGATTTCGCTTATGTTTTAAGAATAGCGCCCTATAAATAACGCCCATTCTAAATACATACTCGAGGGTTCATTGGGTTGCAGAGCGGAATTTATAATAAACCCGTCTCCATAGTGACACGTGTTTTCGTATTTCTGCGGAACCTCCCTGTTTCTGAGCCTAGTTGCACTACTGATGCATTTTGTTAAAAAGAAATAAAATAGAAAAAATATAAATCAATGTGATTCTCAGGTTGCATATCCTATATGTTGTAATATACTTTTTACGATTTTATATGATTGAGCTTTTGACACACAGGCGACATTTACAATGGGCTCGGGATAATGACTTAAGCATTGCTTGGAACGATTCAATTGTCTGTGCAGTCTTCACCTTTAAGTGGGAGCAAATCCCAATGTTTGTGGCACGTTGAAGCGAATAAGAATAAAATAAAATAAGGCTGAAATCTGAAACTGTTCTTAATACTAACACCAATTTAGGATGAAAAAGGCTAAAAAAAATAAAATAAATAAGAACAGCAAGCCTTCAGCTTTTGATTGGCTCATGGGACTGCATGTTCGCTTTTGATTGGCTCAAGAGACTGCATGTTCGAGGGTCAATCTGTAGGTAGACTTTTGGAACTGTCACGTCATGTACTGACGTCAACAAAATCTTTGACCGACGGAAACGATCATCGTCAACTTGTGCAGTCCCATACAATTTTTGTTGAGTTTTTCAAAGAGTATGATTTTTCATGAGTATAAACGTCAAGCATACTTTATATTTTATACCTTGCCAACAAAGAAACCAGTTGTTGTTTGCGGAAACCTGGTGAATTTGAAGTGGTTGGTGGGTTTTGAAGTGGTTGGTGGGTTTTGAAGTGGTTGGTGGGTTTTGGGCATTTCGTTGAAAACTATGGCATTGTTACAGGTCCAGAAGAACGCAATAGCAAATAATTATCTTGATAGTAAATGGGAGCTTAATTGAAAAAACTCTGCGAAGGAGTGTATTTCTGTAGAAATATACACACAGTTTCAATAAAAATGCTCTTCATCGCAGTGACTTTTTGACGATTTTTCCCACTGGGTTAGTATCTAAGTCAAAACATTTGCAAAATAAGTAAGCCAATTAAAATTTTTGCTATGTCCTGTAAGAAATTTCAGCGACTAACTACTGCAGAGCGCATCTCTTTGTTAGTATTTTGATAACAATATTTGATCTTGCCAAAGTGATTCCATTTCGTTTCGCAAAAATGAACAACAACATGAACAGTGGTAAAGTCCTTTTTACATAAGGCAAAAATCCAACAAACAATTAAACGTATAATTAGAAACTGAGAAGATAAAAAACATTTTTTGTGAAAAATGTCAATTTCATGAAAAAAAAAGCATAACCCCCTTTTGAATAAAATTGAATAAAAATAGTTAAAGAACAACAAGAAAAATTCTAAAACTGATTATTAGTATAGTACTTTAAGGGTGGAAACTTTCGCGAGCAGAAAATTTCGCGTGTCAAAAAACGCGTAAATTATGGAATAAACTTTCGCGTTTCGCAGAATTTGGAACAAATTTCGCGGAAAAAGCTTCGCGAATCGAAGAAAAAGTTTATTTTCGCTTGAAAATCGCGAATGAGCAAAAACATAACGATACTTTTTAAATTTTTATAATGTTTCTTTCTTTTTTTTAAAGAAAAAGTAAAAAACTCTAACTAATTTTCTTCAACTTCACACTCAGAATCGGTCTCGTTATCAGCAAACTTTTTTTCCATCGGCAAACTTCAGCAATAGAGATCTTCACCTATGCTGAAGTTTGCTTGGAAAATAGTGTTTTTCGCGTGAAAAAACTTTCACGTTTTGCTTCTTTGAAATTTCCAAAGGCATAAACTTTCGCGAAAAGGGCAAAACCGCGAAAAAAGCGAACGTTTCTGCCCGCGAAAGTTTCTGCCCTTAAAGTAAAACGCAAAAACTTTGAATGCTGTGAGAGATGGTTTTTGGTTATAACAATGAAACCAACAGAAAAAAAGAATAATGTGAATAGGATCTAGAGATATTGATATTCTGTATGTCTTCAGGCGAGTCAATGCTGGATTTTCACTCAACAAAAGTGTATAAGCAGCAGAGGAAGCAAATTTGGGCTTTTTACAGATTCCTTTCGCATTGATGTACTTTCAGTAACACTTTCAACACGATCGAACAAAATTTGTTTAATGGAAATCCAGCTTACGCAAATGGACGAAGAAAAAATATATGAGAGTTTCTTTATATATAAGTTTATTTATATGGAAGATTAAAGATTTTGACTTTTAGAATTTGAGACTTTGTCATTTTTGTCAATTTTTGTCATTTTGAAAAAGTTAAACATACGATTTACTCTACATAAAAAATATTTCATTTACAGTGATTGTATAAGTAAAGATGTAAAGTCAAATAACTATAATGAAATCTTAACAAGACATATAGCTGAAAAAACGTTTTTCCAATCATCAAGGTCTGCGTAAGGATCATTTCGTCCAAAACCAAATCACGTCAGATGTTTGTTGAGCTGATGAACTCAAATAATATTCATTGGTGGTTTGCAGTTGTTTTTACTAGAGCTAAAGAGAAGTATTATAAAGTTTACAGATAAAAGGAAAGTAATAAATATTTTAATTTTATGATTTGTATCAATAAAAATAGTGCTGACGATGATCATGAAAAAGAGCCACGTTTTGGAGCAAAAAAACCCCTTCCATGTGTTAACGAACTGGACCAGTGATGTGAAATTAACAATTACATAGCATTATTGATGGTATAGAGAGGAAAAGGTAAGGAAAATTTCGCCTATGCTTTTGATGCAGTACTTCTCATCACCACGTTTGCCTACCAAAAATTTCCAGAAATTGCACTAGTATTTTCATTGCTGCTTTAAAAAGAATCACTCTAGATACAAACTTTTTTAACTTGAATCTGTTAGATCAAAAGTTTTGAAATCCACCTCACGATTGCATAACCATTACAAAGCATCATTACTTCTACACTAAAAAAATTCAGAACCTACTTTTCTACTTCTGTTTCATAAAATTTCATCCCCAACATGACGTCCTGGTATAACTTCATCGATTCGTCGTACTTTCCTAGATGTTGCAAAATACCGGACAGATTCCTTTTTGTTGCTAGCGTACTCGGGTGTCTGTTTCCTAGTATTTCATTCTGAACATGCAAAGCATCCTCGCATAACTTCATGGATTCGTGGTACTTGCCTTGATCAATCAAAACAGCGGCCAAGTTCGACTTTGTTGTTAATGTAGTCGGATGTCGGATTCCGAGTATTTCATTCTGAACATGCAATACATCTTGGTATAGCTTCATGGATTCGTCGTACTTGCTTTGATGTTTCAAAACACCGGCCAAGTTCGACTTTGTTGATAATGTATCTGGATGTTGGTTTCCTAGTATTTCAATTTGAACATGCAATACATCCTCGTATAACTTCAAGGATTTGTCGTGCTTTCCTTGATCATTCAAAACTCCCGCCAAGTTTGACTTTGTTGTTAACTTACTCGGATGTCGGTTTCCGAGTATTTCATTCTGAACATGCAATACATCCTCGTTTAACTTCCTGGATTCGTCGTACTTGCCTTGATCTTTCAAAACACTGGCTAAGTTCGACTTTGTTGTTAATGTATCTGGATGTCTGTTTCCTAGTATTTCGTTCTGAACATGTAATACATCCTCGTATAACTTCATGGATTCGTCGTACTTGCCTTGAAGTTGCAAAGTACCGGCCAGATTACTTGTTGTTGTTAACGTACTCGGATGTCGATTTCCTAATATTGTTTTTTGCATTCCGTTGATTTTTGTTAATGCTGTAGCAGCTTCAAGATATTATTGCTTTTCATTACAGCTTCTCTTCTTTTTACCATCATCGTTGTTGGATGCGATTCTGATAAAAGAATGTTCACTTGCTTTCCCAAACTTTTTACGATTTCGTTGCTTTCGTGAATTCTACCAGCTCTTTCCAGTACTTCTGATAGTTTAAGTTTGACTAGATAAATTGCTGGATTTTCATCGCCATGAATATCTTTACATTCTTTGTATACGTTTTGAATTGTTTCAAGTGCTTTTTTATAATCGTCTTTAAGGATTTGAAGCTCTGTAAGGCAAAGTTGCAGTTCTCTTCCAATTTTGCTACTTTGTTGCGTGGTAATACTGTTTAATATTGTATCCATTTCATCAAAGTCACAGGTGTATAGCGATTTCTTTAATTTTAAGATATTGATTCTTAATCGACATTTATTGTCAATTTCATGGTTGTTCCATATGACAGTGTCTAAGACATTTTGCAATTCATTCAAATTTGCGTTACTATCAAATGAACAATTACCATATACATAGAGTATTTTTGATTGGGTATTCACATTGACTACTTTTCTAGCATTTGGTTTGACAATTTCTTCCATTACTTGTTTGCATTCTCTATAATCCCCGTTCCTGTAAAATGACTTGGCTTTCAAATAGTCGATCAAGTCTTCATATGAAAATGTGAAATTCTTTTGCCAACAATTTAAGTGATGGACAGCATTTTCAAATTGGCCATGATTTAGCAATGATCGTACTGATCCTTTCACAATGTCGATGATTCCATCAATTGTTCCCATTTCGATAGTGTTTGACAAAATACATTGGTAAATGTGATTAGACCAGTGATCTCCAAACTGGAAATGTTTGTGATTCTGGTTTTCTTCAAGAGCATTTCTGCACATGGTTATAACATCTTTAACAGCTTTTTGCTTCTCCATTATTGACATCGACTCTTGAATTACGTGCTGCAATAATGAATGGATGGATACGTTTCGATTGTTATCATCGAATTGTACCAAAGAATATTTAGATAGCAAGGCTCTTGCGTCTAACATATCCATTTCATCAACATCATGTAATTTTTGCGGGAAAGTTTGACTAATCGATTTCCCATCGATGATCGACAAGATGAATGCGATTCGTGTAGCGGTTGAATTTAATTTCAAATCGTTTAGTGCCATTTGATATGTGGCCCATATAGTCTTTGCGGTGTTGATATAATGATTTTCAGGATCTTGGACCATCACATCAGCATAGTATGTTTTGAACATTTCAACGCATTTCTGAACCGAAGTTCCTGTAGTTTTCATGTACGCAATGACCAGCTGTAATCCCAACGGAAGACATCCTATTTGATTAGCTAACTCTTCATAGATTTCTGTGGCTTCTCCACTGCATTCTGTTTTTAGAATTTTTACCGTTGCTTCTAGTGTTAAAAAAGATAATTTCAAATGATCAAAGGATCGTCCCCATCTCGCGTACTGCGTTGTAATCAATACGTCGCCTTTATAATCACGTTTGGGAAGATATCGCTTTATTTCTGCAAAATCCTTGACGTTATCCAATACTAGCAGGTGGTTTCGTTGTGTCAGATAGTCATACACTCGTTTAACCATAACATTTATACTAATGGCTATTCCATCGAAATCAACGTTTGACAATCCAATCTTTTGCGCGACATCCAGTAAATCTTTCTCAATAGTATTCGGGTTTTCAGCGTTTACAAAGATGATGTTGTTGTTGTAGTGTAATTTGAACTGGTGGCAGTAGGCACGCGCAAGCTCCGACTTTCCTGAACCAGACAATCCGGTTATGACCACTCTTTTATTTCCACTAGTAAATGATTGATGCAGCGAAGCAATCTCATTGTCTCTACCATCAAAGTTGTTTATAACATCTTTCAAGCCAAATTCTATATTTTCAAGATCATTATAAATCGTACAGTTAGTAATGCGCTCTATATCATTTTGCGAACATCCTAAGTCCAATAAACAGTCGAAGTAGTTATGGACAGTTTTTCGAAAAGTTGCTTGGGTTGTTCTCAAACTAAAGTGAGCGCTAGCATTCCTAACTTCTCTGAATGCGTCTAGTTGGTTGATGTGGTCGACACTGAGGTTGCAACAAGTTTTCATGATCAATATCACTGACGTAGCATCCAAAGAGAATACATTAGTTTTCTTGGATGAAGCTTCTGCCATTGTAATTTTCCGATGTGACCTTTGTTCTTAAGACTTGAAAATTTCTGTATAGAATTACTGAGGAAGTTGTAGAAATCCTTTGGGTCTTCGGGCACGTTATAGTCATTGTGCATAATCTCAATGATCCTTTTCAAACCATGGCAATATAAGCGGTCAATTCGTCTACGCTTTTGTGCTTCACTAAAGCTCATTCTTGTCTATGAAAAAAAATACATGCACAGTAGCAAATTCTTTGATTTACGGTGAACTAGAAAAATAGGTGTGTAGAACAAATCATAAATCATAAAAAGAATGTAAGTTGGGAACATTAATGATTTGAGTGGCTATTTCCCATCGACAAAAATTGGTCTAGGTTTGGACAGTGAAAAAAAAAACAAAAAAAAAAAAAACAACAAAAAAACACGAACGGTTTCAAAGTATTCCTTGCTTACGCAGGAATACAAAAATAATGATGAAAATTGTTAAAGTAAACGCTATTAAAAAAAAGAATAACGTTATATAAATATATATAGCTATATTTGTTATCAAGACCCCCTGGAGCGTCACATATAGTAACTGTCCTCAATCATGGTCAAATATGCGAAAGTTTGCGCTTTTAACAATATCGTAATTCCAAAAGAAAAGTCTTTTTACTGGATATAAGATGGGCAAATTTGTTAAAAATTCACAGCGAAGGAGTACAGTTCTATAGAAATATAGACACTATTTCAGTGAAAATGGCCTTCTTCGCATTGACTTTTTGAAGATTTTGCCCACTGGGTGTATTTTCAATATTTTCTGCGATAATATGAATATAGACATCTCCGGATGCATTTAAACACCGTATTATGGCCGGACTCATTTCAAAGATTTTTTAATTGCTTTTATTTATCGCGCAATGTCATAATAAATGCAGCGAAACAATTGAATACATATGAAAATGAGGCGAAACTCTACTAACAAGTCATCAACACTCAGTGTGAAAATTCGGGAGAAAAAAAGCATGTGAGATGAAGAGTGAATCTCCATCACCTTTAAGAAATCAAAGTTACACATAGCTTTACTTTAAGAACTGAGGCGTATCTTTTTTCTTGCCAGTAACCACTGCAAACGCACAGGACATTAAATACAAACAGACGAAACCATACTTGCCAATGTTTGCTTTCTCGTAACTCGATAGAAACGTCAACAGTATCGTAAAGACGAATCTGTACGAGTTTCCACCGACGAGAATTGTCGTACTGAAAACCTGGTCACTCATCACACAGCTAGAGCTGGGTTTTTTCACGTTGTTGTGATTCGACCAAATCAACGAATATATTCCAAGGTTGGCGTATATAAAGCAAAGGCCTAGGAATGAAGTGGTATGGAATGATATTAGCACAATAAGCAATATGGATGATCCCACGTAAACGTGAAGGACGAAGTTGATCGTGCGAAATCGGTCTAGTTTGGTCAATAAAACGCTTGCTGGGTACAGGCTACAAATGCAACCTATGAGAACAACTATCTCAAGGTCGGTCAGTTCAGTGCTTTCCTTGATTTCCGGAAACGAGGCCGATACGATTTTCTGCAACATGATGGAGTACGTCTGGGATAAGGCGTAGAAAATAGCGTACGATTGAAACAACAGAAAGCGTCCCGATGTAAGCAGGCTCTTATCATTACAGGTAACGTTTGATTGGTCCTTTTTCGGGGAGCGAATTCTCTCTGGCAGAACCTTCTTCTTTTCGTCATACTTGATAGTTGCTAACACTAAAAACATGGCGGTGAAAGCTAAACTTACGAAACAATGTTCTTTCAATCTTCTAAAATTTCGTTCGTTGTTCGATTGGTAACTCCACATATCATTAACTTGCATGAAGCTTATCAATGTAAACAGGGCATTAATGAAGACCACGATTACATTTGCCGCATTCTTTTTTATCTCTTTATACCAAAGTACCATAGTAAAGTCAGTTACAGTCAGCACTGTCCAAAATGCAACGGATGAAATAATCTGCCCAAGTAGAACAAAAATTCGAGAGCCGTCTTTACAGCCAATCACGCAAAGAATTAAAGAGGTACAATTCATAGTTGCAGCTGAAGCGATTACTTGTCTGACGCTGAACTCTGATAAGCAGTACTTGACTGGAATCATCGTGAAGATGTAGCCATGCATGAAGGAGCTGGACAACCATAAGTGGACCATGTTGTATTTTGGATATCGTTTTTTAAAAACATCAGCAGAGAAAAATACATTGTAATCGAATCCTTTCAGAAGAATCAAACAGGTGATCATGTTCACCAAATATCCAGAGAAGTGTTTCCATCTATCAACGTGTTTTACTTGCATACTCGTATGTGGAATTGATAGCGTATTTTCTTCGTCTTTTTGTTGATGGCGAAATGGCAACGTATTGCGTGTTAAAAACGACTTGAGAAATCTTTTCAGCTGTTTCATTTCGAGTTGTTGTCCCAGAGGAGTCTCTTCTCAATCATTGAGAATATGAAAATATTATCCTTTGATTACAAAAGTGAGTATAGCGTATACTCATATATGCTTTTATGAGAACATTTTAAAAAGATTTGATGCTACATGTTTGTGGTGATTTTCCCATTATTTATAGTGGTTTTTGCTGTTCCATTCATTTATAAGTTTGTGAGAAGATAAAAAACGGAAAAACTGAAACGAACCACACGCATTGAAACGCAACCACACGTGTGTTCGTGACCGTTACGCCCATAACTGCGTCAGGCACAGTCTTTAGATTAACTAGTGACCTTCACACAGAATTGAAACTTTATGCAATCAGATTGATCGTTGGTCTGTTACAAAAATACTTGTTTTATGTCGGACGGACAAATCGATAATTAGGGCTATACAAAAAACAGCACGTTTATGATACAATATCAAGCAAACGTTTTTCAAAAGTATACTAGAATAGTCTTTACAAAATTCCAAAACATGATTTCTACAAGGATAATAGGAAAAAATATTGAAGCAAACAGTTATCGTGTCAGATGGACAAAATGCTAATACTTGTGTAACAGACCCCGCTAGATACTTTACTCTTATTCAAAAGTTCATAATTTACCCATCTTGTCTACTCAAGACAATGGAATTATATTCCATTTGCAAGCACTTACAACTAAGTGAAAACCAGTCCTAATTGAATAGCGCAACGTAAGTTTTCTAATAGACCGTCTCGAATTTATGTTTAAACGATGCATTGTGGCCGAGTTTTCGTGTCTAACCTCCCTTTAAAGATTTAAAATATCGGAATGGGAATTGGAAATAATAGAGACTATTATTAAGTTATAAAGTAATGAAATCAGTGGAACAATGAATCGCATAAAAACGAGGTTAGGTATGAAACTCAGTCACAGATTAGAGTTTAAACTGAGATTCGGGAAGGTCTACTTAGCGAGAATTTTTAAATTAAATTTCGAGATTCTAATCAAATAACGCGGTTTGGATATTCAAAATAATAACTAAAAGCCTCAGGGCTTGAACAATTTCCGCATCAGGCCTAGAGGAAACAGCTTTAGGCTAATTTTCAAGATATCTGAATTGCTATCCATTATTTTCTTGTTGCTTACATGAGAACAGGTCTATCACAATTCCCAAAATATGACTTATGGTTCACATGAAGAATAAAATGATATTCGATAGAAGTGAACCAGAATCATTTGAAAATCAGGGAAAAATCAGGGAAAAATCTGCAAGTAACTGCCAACTTTAATATCAGGACCTTCCAATTGTTCTTTGTGCACACCTTCCAAATTTTGCCATGTGAATTTGGTAATATATTTAAGTAAACATTACATGGAATTGTTCATAACTTGCAGGAGCAGGAGCAGGAGAAACTTGGGCATTTCAAAGATTTTAATCCATGGCATTTAACAGGATTACAAGAAGATAAAAATTATACATAACTTAAATCAACATAACATGCAATACGAAAATCTATTTCTACTAAACTCGCCAGTGGCGGATCCAGAGGTAAGCCACAACTTGTGTAGGAGAGTGTTAGCAATTCAAACATAAAAGAAAAAGGTTCAAATAATCCCATTGATAATATGAATTGAATTCACAACTTATGTTAATGTGCTTCTCCACAAGTTGCGACTACACTGTAGACCCACCACTGTCTGCATATTACCACTTCTATGGAGTCTATAAATAACACCAATGTGCCCGAAGAGACAAATGACACAATAAAACTTTGTTAGGATCTGCATGAAAATGTTCTTTTCGAACATGATATACCTTAAGGGGATTTTTTTTGTGTGGACTAATTTTTGTGAGCCAAGGTTTGAGAGCGTTTTGCGTGGATTAATATTTTCAATTCAGAGCTTCTCAAGGAAAATGTTTGGATTTATATTTGCGAATGGGCACAAAGTGCAATGTGTGTACTTTATAATATAGCTTAGAAGTAGCAGCAAAAATCACCATTTTCATGCCAGCCACATTGCAAAACCAATAGGTACTTGATAAGTACAAGTAAATAGTTAATATATGAAAGGTACGCAGAGCCAAAAAATGAGCAAATAAAATCATGAAATTTTGCGTGGATTTATTTTCGCGAATCATTCATGTCTTGACGTTTTGCGTGGATTTATTGCAAAACTTAAACCACGCAAAAAAAATCCCCTTACTTAACGTATTGTGTCCTACTACACATATTACACTCCAAATTTTCACAAGGCTTTAGTGATCACATTGTATGTATATAATTGGTTCTAATCATCATCCAAAGTTTGTTTTCTTCTGACATATATCCAAACTAAATCATTGTGCCTCCATTGAGCGGTTTGCAGGATTATTTTGAACAATGTCATCTTAAAATCTTTTAAACGTGAATTTAAAACTAATCAGTTCCACACAAGTGATAACTTGACCGAGCATTGTACAGTGATGAATAATTTGATACAGTCTGGAATTCCCCAAATTACTCCCTTCTTTAATTTATTACCGCTTTTCAATTCACTGTGACGTTTCGGAGCCAGAAAAACAGTTTTATAAGACATATCGTTCACCAATATCTTGCACATGTTTATACTTTCAGTATGTATGTATGTTTGGGTCAATTCATTCACTAGTGATTTGTGCTGCAATGACAATTTCATTTGTTTGTTTTTTTCAATATCTTCAACTTTCGGTGTAATATTTATTAAATGAAATGAACATGTTTCATGCATTTATTGATAAGATGTATTCACCAGTAATGTTGATACTACATACTTCTGCTGTGATATTGTATTGAAAGTTTTTTTCGTAGCTAAGTTTCGTTTACTATCAAACAACCTTCACCTTCTTTTTCAAGAATTTTTCCCAGAGTCAGCTAAACATCAATATTTCCTCCATAAGTAATGTTCTCATGATTATATTTCGATTGCAATAGTAGATAAAGTCTTAAAATTCTTCTTCAAAGCTTCTTCTTCAAAGCTTCTCTACATTTACAACTTCCTACCCTCAAAACATAAAACAAATCGGTTCGAGAACGTTTCACGTGTTCGGTGTGCATATTTTACTGACTTTTTAAAGAAATTTTAAAGACAATTGAATTGGGAAGTTTTAAATATAAAACGGCTAAAATAACTTCTAAAATAATTTCAAAAGTGTAAAAAGCTTATTATTTTTATGAATTAATATTGAAAGTGGCCTTTTTGTATTACATTTTGCATAGAGTTTTGGGTCTGTCATTAACTATTCTGAATAAACAAACAATCCGAAATCCGAACGGACTTTCCGAAAACGACAAAAAACTGTTACGGAGAGAGATAGATAGAATGTCTAAATCAAACAATTTCCTTTGCTAAGGCGCGGAAATTGAATAAAACCTCTAATTCAACGCAGGTTCTTCTAAGTTATTGAGGATTTTCGGGAGTATTTTTTGAATTCTAAATAAATAGCATAAATAACCAAATATTATTATTTTTTGATTCGCGCTAAATTAGAAACATTACGGTATTGCGCAAGTCATATTTAAGGCCTGGGACAGCTTATGATCACCATAGTTGCAGCTTTTCTTTAAAGGCTAGCTCACAATCATAAAACTCATGTGGTCAAGACAACTTAGATAAGCGATGAAGTGACGAAAGTCAGTTCACACCCGTGAGAAATTCAATTTAAATTGAGAGAAATGATAAACTTCCAATTGGAGTTTTTTCAATAATTTATTTTTTTTTCGGTTTATATATTTCACACTGAATTTATTTCCTAGTGAGGTTTTTCACTGCCGTGAACCGACCTTTAAGCTTTAATATCCTTTTCATTTCGAGGCTGAATAACAGGTATAACCCTGACAATATAA
Source organism: Turritopsis dohrnii (assembly GCA_027922465.2). NCBI lineage: Eukaryota > Metazoa > Cnidaria > Hydrozoa > Anthoathecata > Oceaniidae > Turritopsis > Turritopsis dohrnii. Next base: position 16,018 of record BQMF02000725.1, on the reverse strand, counting down.
AGTGAAAGAACTTTATGACTTAGTAACCCAAGAAAGAATGATGGAAAATGGAAAGCGACCAATCAAAAGGCTGGATTTACTTTTTTGAAAAACAAATAAGTAGAAATAAATTAACTAGCTACTGATCACAACGTTTGACATAAATTTTTATTTTAATGTATTTTTACATTAATTAATAGTTAACGAAATCAATAATTTACATCCAAACAATTTCGGTGTAAACCAAATTTTCCCTCTTAATTCAAAATATCTATTCAACATCATGCTCTCCTCCGTGTCTTCCATTCATAGCTAAACAGCAGTTCTCTAGAATTTCATCATCGCAGATAAAAAGCACTACGGTAGATCACCTTGAGAAAAAACAAAACACACATTATGTTTCTATGCAGTAATATCAAAATATTTATAATATTATAAATATCACTCTTATTTCATAATATTATAGATATATTTCAGGTAAGGTAATTCTGATGGGTTTTTGATAATTATGAGAAGTCATAACGATTCACACTCGTGTGAAATATTACTTTGTGTACAATAGATGCTTATCTCTATAATATATCTTCATATAATTTGCTCTTCATAAAAATTGCTATCCTTTTTATATACAGTAAAGTCTCTCTAATTAGAACACACAAGGGACAGAAAAAACATTTTTGCAAAGAAAAAATAGGTGAAGGGACCATGAAATTCGTTTGAATAAGAAAAAGTTCGAATTATAGAGATTCGACCATATACGTACACAATAAAACCATAAAACGTGTATTCGAAACTAACCTATCCCAGTAGCCTGTGCTTCCATGCTAGCTTGCTTTTTAAGCTTGGGTCAAATATCGAGTCTATTGCTGCAATATTTTTCAGGATTCGATCAACGTTGAAGATGGGTACCTGTGTAAGTTCAGTGGGGGTTTCGAGTAAGTATCAGCCATTACTGATTATTTAGTTACCTTACCGCTAGAGAAAAACTTTCTAACTCCTGATGAGATATTTAGAGCTACACGATTTTTTAATCATCTCAAGTGACATCTTAGTGACATCTCTTTAGGTCCGCGGAGATCTAGGACACGTAAACATCGAGGTGGTAGGCCTAATGGTCACCATGACGATAGCTCTTCCGACGATGATGACTATTATGGTGGTGATGGCGGTTGTGATGGCGGCGATGGCGGTTATGATGGTGGTGATGGTGGTTGTGATGATGGAGGAGGTGGCTGTGATGATGGAGGAGGTGGCTGTGATGATGGAGGAGGTGGCGATTGATGTTGCTGAAGTCCACAAATCCCGCTATCGTATTTTTTCACAAGTCCCAATTACCGTTATTTGGGCATAATGCTTCCACCATTGCCAAGGAGCCTAAACCTCGTGTGAAATGGTACTTGGCATATACTGAACTTTCTTTCTCTTGTCTCTTATATATCCTCCAATCTGTAGCGGAACGTATTTTGTGACAGCAATCATTCACCAAAATTATTGAAAAACCGTGTTCAGTATATGGTTACTAATGCGTTGCCCAGGGTTTACCCAGGGTTTATGATATTTTTTCAAAATCAACCATTTTTCCAGTTTTTTCAGGTTTTCCAGGATCTGTCTGAACCCTGTTACATAGAATATAATGTTTACTACATCTTATATATAAAAATATATAAAATGAGAACATTGGAAATTAGTTATAACATAATGTTCAGTAAATCAATAAATATATATAATGTAAAATAGTTAAAAATTTGAGTCATCAATCATCTGTATTTGAAGAGTTCCTGTGACACTAATTTCTGAAATTTCTTTCTGAAAATTATCATGTTGGCGAAAGATTGAACTCAAAAGCAGTGTCAGTGTTTCTTAAATGATGGTGTCTTTCAAAAGTTATGATTTAAAAAAGAACTTAGCATATATATATGCTATATAACTCCTAAACTAAAGCTTTTATTTTTGGTTGACATATATAATTATTTCAAAAACAGTGACACGGTTTTGTTCTACAGTTAGTTGTGATCATGTGGATATAATTATTTCAGCAATTGGAGAGCCTTTATAATATACTTTCTTTTAATAGTGATTCCCATCAATAAATTAAAAACATATATAAGTTCAATTCAGACATGAGATAAGTATCAAAATCACAAAACCTTGATAAAAGAGCTAAATCAGGAATTAGTTAGTGTTTTAAGACTGGCTAAATTATAGCTTGTGGATCTAGACAAAGGTTATTTATTATTATAAATATAGCTATATATAAACCAAAATACTTGTGAGAGTATATATATATATAAAATCAGCTACTGGAACTATAAAGTATCCCGGCTGAAGCAAAAAGTGATACAAGGGGCTAGGAAACAATAAATGCTTGTTAGTAAGATGCCTTTTCCTACAGCTTTAGTTGTTAGTTTTTTGTTGTTTTCTTTTTTATATATTTATTTTCTCTTGTCGTGTTATCACTTCGACGATTTTTATTTATGGTTAAACGGATTTAATTTTTAACACTTTAGCCATATTATAGTTTTTCCTGTAACTCAAAAACCTTTTACATGCTATTCTTCACACGTTTGTTGAGTTCCATTTGTAAGCTAATTTCTTAAAAGCATGCATAATATATTATGTCCATGTGTCTGACTCCGCCATGATAACTCCGATAGTCGCAAAAATTCCGAAATTGGAAATGTCTGGGAAATCCGAAGTTGAAATTTTCATTCCGGAATCTTGTGGGAAATTTTCAGTATCAATTTCCACTCTCTAATCTATAAGGAAACTTAGGAATTTCCCCAGCGGAAAACTGCCCAAAATTTTTCTTTTTTTTGCAGTGTTCGTTATAGAGAAAAGTAGAGACGGTCTCACGATTGTACTGTATTAGCAAATCAAAGTAACCAGTTTATTTGCTAATGCGCTTCTTTAATACAACTTAAAGATAAATGAACTATCAGAAGGTCGAGAAAAAAGTGTGTCGGCAGTTTTCTTGTGAGATAATCTCCACGAGAATCATGTTTTTACTTTGTTTGAGCGCTTTGTTAAAAATAAACAGATGCTCGTTCCCAGACCATTTCTCAATTGTTCTATTTCTACTGACATCAACATAGCGCAACCCTCTACATATAATAGTTCATTATCTTGAAGCAACTGATTGTTGTAGCTATAATTTCCTTGGTCATATTTACAGAAACATTTTTTTTATATCGAGATGAGATGCACTCTTTTTTACATGTAAGAAGATACTTTATCAAAATATTCAGGCAGAAAATGCCCCAAAATTTAAGAATATTTTGAGAATACAGCTCAATTTTAGGAAATGGATGGTGTTGAAATAAGTAACTAAGTTACTTAACTTGGACTGTTGGACTAAGCATTATACTTGTAATTTTTGTTGTTCGAAAAGAGAATCTTTGACATACATTTAGCATATGGTTTTTCCTTGGTTTGTTATGTCTGTATATTATAAGCTGTTCCCTAATCTAGCAATGAAAAATATAATATTCAAGGTTCAAAATTAAGATTTTCGTAAGAGTATCGAGACTCGCTCAAACTTTGAGTATTTTCATGAAAACAAGAGTATGAAGATGAAAAATTAGAAGCCACATCAAAAGTCTGGTACGAATAACTTAAAGAACTACAGTGTTTTATATAAAGACACTGAGACATTAACAATAATATATTTATCAAGCATTCTGATCAAAATAGTTTGTGTTGAATAGCAAGGGTAAACTTTATCATAGTGGAAACGCTATCGTTTGAGAAGAATAGACTTTTCGTATTTCTCATCAACAGTGTCATATGATCTTGTTTATGTCAATATAGAAAAAAAAACGTTCTCATTTACTTCTCTCGTTTGCTTGTTAGCAAATTGTGCCCAATCGTCAAAAGATTTTGGAGCTTCGACTAGGAAAAAGGTTTTGCTTGCTTGGTGAATTCATTAAACCCAAAGTCATTCCAAAAGTCAAAAGATGGTTTTTTAATGATGTGTAACACATTCTCATTTTTTATGTAGGACAGGAATTTTCTAACTTGTAAATGTTTATGGTGAATTATTTCCTAGATATGGAAAACGCTTTGCTCAAACGCCCTGGGAACTAGGTTGTCTCAATGTAGTAATTAAAGATAACTAGCCGCCAAGGCGGCGTCGCTCGCCGCCCATGTCCACCTTCAGCCTGCGTTGGGTTCACAAAAAATAAAATTAAGGATTTGGCAATAATAAGTGTGCCCATGGTGTAGAGCTCGAAAAACTGATCAAAAAAATGTATGGGATCGTTTTGCTACGACCAACCGTTACGGAGATATTTTTGATCAAAATTTTGATGACGTCATAGACCTGTCCCCCAAAAAAATTAGACCCAAATTTTTCGTCACTCTATGGCCTGCATCGCGGACCCCAAAAAACGTCAGTTATCCCTATTGGTTACCGAGATAATTTTCCCTAAACGTCGCATTCGATTAGGGTCTCAATACAATGGTTTCACACTGACGTCGCGCACAAGAAGAGAAATAATTTATGTGTGATCTTACATTGATGACTCTCTTTCGCAGTTCACATCTACCATTTTGCGTAACAGACAAACGGACAAACAGAGAATCGGCTATTAATATATAGACTAGTAACCCGGGTAAAAATTTTTACCAAACTTAACTTCGAAAACAATAGGTCAAATCCACCATTCCCGTGTACATACCCCGTGTGACGAAAAAATAAATCATAGAATCGCAGCTCAAAAGTGTATCTATTGGTTCTCGAGATATTTCCCCAAAAACGCCGCGTTCGATTGGGGATGCAATGCAATGGCTCCACCGTGATACGACAAAAATAACTGACGTCACGCCGCGTGCTATTATACTAATCGTCAATTATCAATGGTCTAACGAAAAAATGACCACGATTAAGAAGATTTTGACCGTAAATTTAGAAAAAACACAACACTCTCTAAAATAAAAGTGGGATGCACACACGCGGATTAGTATAATAAGACTAGTATCTCGCGTAAAAGTTTTTTACGACTTTAATTTAGAAAAGAATCTGCAGAAATACGACGCGTTCCCGTGTGTGTACCCCGTGACGAAAATTTTAATTACGGAATTAGAAAAGGAAAGTGTACCCAAGCTGTAGAGCTTGAAAAACTGATCAAAAAAATGTATGGGATCGTTTCGCTACGATCAACCGTTGCAGAGATATCAGCGATCAAAGATTTTATTGACGTCATATCCGCAGTACCAAATAAAATTTAGGACCAAATGTTGCATCACTTCGTCACCCGTATCGCGGACCCCAAAAAACGTCAGTTATCCCTATTGGTTCTCGAGATATTTCCCCAAAAACGTCGCGTTCGATTGGGGATGCAATGCAATAAGATAAGATAAAAAAACTGACGTCACACCGCGTGCTATTATACTAATCGTCAATTATCAATGGTCTAACGAAAAAATGACCACGATTAAGAAGATTTTGACCGTAAATTTAGAAAAAACACAACACTCTCTAAAATAAAAGTGGGATGCACACACGCGAATTAGTATAAGTAGACTAGTATCCCGTGTAAAAAAATTTTTACAGGTTTTAGTTATGAAAATGACGTCTTAAAAATGGTGTTGAAAAATTAATTTACAAAATGATAAACAGAAAGTGAATCAATGTTGAAGTCACTCCAGGCGGCGTCGCTCGTGACACATTTCAGCATGCGTCACGAAAAATTAAATTAAGGAATTGGCTCCAAAATCTGATAAAAAATGTATGGATGGTTTTAACCTGGGTAAAAATTTTTCTACGGGTTTTAATTTAAAAAATGCTGACTATCAGGGGGAGCAAAAAATGTCATAGAATGTTCAGCAGAAACATAAATTCCCATGAAAAAGTGTTGACAATACTACACCAAAAAGTATCCAAAGATAGCATAAACAAACAAATCTTAAATAAAAATAAACCAAATAAAGATTATCTTTAATCACTTTTGCAAAAGTGAATATCGACTTCGTTAACAGTCCTTTTATGCTTCAATCCATTTATTTTTGGAAATAATAATTCTCGGTAAATAGCCACTTCATCTGATCTTTGAACGTAGTTCGAATTATCGGATCTTCTGGAAAATGAATTTTTAGGGATTCGTGACATGATATCATTCGTAAGAGAAACCAAAGAATCCAAAAGAATCTAAAAAAAAATTAAGATAAGATTTAAACCGAAATGTGCAGCCGACAATATATGTGTATATATCTCAACTTCCATTCACAATTTCTCAGTGCATTGGATCTTTGTACGTAGTTTGAATTATCAGATCTTCCGAAAAGTGAATTTTGACGGATTAGAGAAACCAAAGAATCCAAAGAATCTAAAAAAAATTATAAAATCCTAAATGTGAAGCCGACAATGCATTTCAATTCAACGAACTAAACTTTCAATCACAATTTCCTTGACAATGCTACCTAGACTATAGCAGATACGGTTATTCATAGGATACTGTCAATAAAGATTTTTCCCATGATGTACCAACACCAAGTTGACCTTAATACTATAAATCTAAAGAATTTGAATGTAATAAATATAATGAACTATAAGTTAAAAATAATGAACTCATGAGGTCGAGAAAAATGTGTTAAATTTAATAAATTTAACAAAGAAGGTGTGATTAATTTATTTACAGTTCGCCCCCAGACTATTTCTCAATTGTTGCATATCTGCTGACATCAGCATAGTATAATCCTCAGCACTCCATATAACAGTTCATTATCTTTAACTCACATGCAATATGGCTGTTTGTCCTCAATAAACTATGAACTAATTTTTAGCGTTAGTCATTTCACAAAACAGCCTACAGGTTAGTTAAATAAAGATCAAAAGAAGTATGTACAACCTTTATTCTAACAAAATTTAAACTACAACTATCAACATAAATAACGACGGTATGGAACTACCATACAACAACCATGAATTACTGATTCTATCCTATGCATTTCTTGTTAGTGGAAACTCTATAGTATATTGGAAAAAGGGGTTTCTACACTTTGTACAACGATCGAAGAAAATAAGAAAATAAATAAATTACTAACACTCCTAAGCTGTTTTTTTGGAAATCTAGTAGCATTAATGGGCAATGGGCATTAATCCCATTTTAAAGATACACTAACAACAAAAAAGAAATGAAGTTATTTAGTTCATAGACTTCCACCAGGCAAATATGTTTTCAAAACAAAGAAAATTAGTTTTAATGAAAAAGTTTGAGCTCTGTGTATGGTAGTTCCATACCATTATAAAAAACAACTATCTAAAAAAAACGTTTTCTATAAAATATTGGGTATTCAAACCCGTATATTTGCTTGGACGTTGATGTTGACTATGTTGACTATTACGTCTCCTATTAAATTTTGGAGGGGGTGGAACAAACCCCTCACGATCTTTCCCGCCGTTCTTGCGCCACACCCAGAACGCGCGGGAGGAACGCGGTCCTGGGTGGGCTTTGCGGTAAGCATAAAACTGTTTTCTTGTAACTACAACGTAAGAAGAAAAAAATATGACTTAATGAATTAAGATAATTATGATAAAATAAGATATTTATTTAACTTACGATTATCAGGTTTCATATTATCTAAAAAAAGAATAATTGGAAAGGAATTTTCAATTAGCTAATTTTATTAATTTTAATAATTCACTTCTCAGAAGATTCAATAAACACATGCAACGATGCATGACACTTGCAGTTGAGACTGAGAATAAATCTATGTAAAATTATGTACCATTGGCTGGTTTTTCTGTTTCCTTATTATCTAAAAAAGAAAGTGAATTGACGCTGAGTATTATTATTTCCAAGAATAACTTCAATTGAGTTTTACCAGAAAAATTTGTTTCACTTACGACTGGCTTCCTCATTAGGATTGTGAGGTTCTAAAAAAAGTGAGGCATTAATTTAAGGGATGAAAAACATAGATAGATAGATAGATGAAAAGAATTAAATGCAAAAAAACTTCATAAAAAATCTTTTATTTTTTGTTACCCTCTCCTAGTATTTGTCTTTCCTCTAAAATTAATGAAAGCATTATAGTAATTCATAGTAAGGCTAATGGTATTGTATTAAAGCAATAATTCTTGTTACCTTCTGGGGAAATGTCATCTGACACTAAAATATAAAACACAGCTGTTCTTAAGAGACTGTCGTTTCTTTTTCTTTGATATATTTACAGTTTTATTTTGAAAACTTACCAGCGTCTTTAACTCCAACGTGAATCACTAAAATATAATAGTATGCATTATCACATAGATTTAAACTGCATTTAATAATTCCAAATATATTAGAAAGCTCTATATGCTTACTTGCAACATCAGTTGAATTGGGACCTGGAATAAAACAGTGAAAAATTAATTATGTATTCAAAAACAACAGTATAAAAAGCATAGAAGTATTTACCGTCACGTGCCACAGCCATAATGATCTTATTATAATGTTAGTTCACTAAAAAAAGAAGCAACTTATTTAACTTTCACAAAGGTAAAAGGATGAATGCCCTGACTTTTGGTTCATGGATGGTGCATGCAAGAACTTCTCATAATAGTTGTTATTGCCACAAACAAAATTAAGATGCAAGAGACTATTGCATGCACAACCCATGGTAACAGAGTACACGACGTGAACGTAAGTCAATGGGACTTGTACTCCGCCTAAAAAACAAACATACAGAAATAAACTGTTTTTTAGGCAAAATAATTAAGTAACTATAAAAGCATATCTTTACATCCATATTTAGCATTGCAACAAAGAAAATGTCATTGAATTAACAAATTAACACTATAATATCAATCATTAACAGTTGAGCAACAGACACTATAGGAAAACTCATGACAGTATATACTACGATATAAAAGTCATGACGCTATAGAGGAAAAGCTGCTTTTAAACAACTGCAATGCAAATCACTCCCAAATGAGTGACGATACGATCAATGTACAACCGGAAACTGAAATTTTTACTTTTCCGGTATCTTTGAAACTCATAATCCAAATCCTTTGCACATACCAAGTATATAGATGAAAACAAAAGATATGCAGAATTAAGTTACTGTAATACTTGTGGAAAGACAACATTTTGAGTATACATCTTTCCATTGATATAACCTTGTTTCCCAGTAGCAGCAACTTTGATTTTCACATTATCAAATGCCTTTGCCCTGGAACATGCCACATATAACTGACCATGAGAAAAGCACGGCCTCTGCAAAAACAAACCAATTTTATCAAATGTTTGGCCTTGACTCTTGTTAATAGTGAAAGAGTAGGCCAAACGGATAGGTAATTGCCTGCGTTTTAATATAAAAGGCATACCTGTATCTGAAGGTGACAGTTCAACCCTAGGTATGAAAATGATTTCTCCAACTGCTGACCCTGTCAAAACTTCAGCTTTAATAAAATTATGAGATAGTTCGCGAACAATCAAGCGGGTGCCATTACAGAGACCTTTCCTGATGTTCAGATTCCTCAAAAGCATTATGATAGCCCCAACTTTAAGTTTCAAACAGTGTGGAGGCATACCGGAAGGTGTTATGCTGTTCAGAAAATCAAGCGGATAATTTTGCCGCTCATCTTCATTGTCACATACCACTTCATCAGCACTGTAATAACAAACTGCCTCTCCTTGCAATCTTTCCAACACCTCATTGTTAATGATCAATGATTGCTCGTTTGTTGGTGTCAGAATGGCTGTTGAAGCGTATTCGTGAGGTTCCAATCCGTCATACATCACCGATATAATTGAAGTGTTGTGGGGAACAACGCAACAATCGGGGATTTCAATAGAACCCTTAGCCGGTTCATTTTGTTTTGTTGGCAGTTCACCATTACCAAGTTGTAATAACCAAGCACAGAATTCTTGTTCTTCCGGCCTGGCTCTCATGTTCTCGGTAAGTGAGTACTTGACCACTGATGCCCACATAACAGAACTTGTCAAGCAAACTTCTATTACATCAGTTGGTTTTGCTTTCTTCACAACTGGCAAACACTGACGAAAATCTCCGCCCCACAAAAGTACCTTTCCACCGAAAAGTGCGTCACTGCCGCAAATGTCACGAAGCAGCCTGTCGATAGCATGGAAAATGTGCGTAGAAACCATTGTGGCTTCATCGATCAGAAACAGGTCAATACTTCGAAGGTATTCTGCATGTTTAGATGTTGGTGTTATGTTACATACACTGTTTTCTAAAACAGGAACAGGCAAACGAAATAAGGAATGCAATGTACAACCACCAGATAATAAAGTGGCTGCAATACCTGTGAATGCAGCAGTAGCAACTTTCCAACCTCTGGCTCTACATGCTGTAATAACATAGTTATATGTAAATGTTTTACCTGTGCCAGCTGGTCCATCCAGATAAAACAATGTTTCAAGTTGTGCTAATCCATTGCGCACATTTGAAACAGCAGACAAAATCGCATCTGCAACAACTAACTGCTGCTCGTTAAGCTGAGGCCTTACCTGCTGGGCCCTGTCAATGTAAACATTCACATCGACTTCTTCCTCAGGGATCTGCTGAACCAACTCTGGAAGGTTAAATTGTGTTAAGGACATACCAAATTGTTTTAGGACATTATCAATGTAACCCAAAACCCTTTGCTCTGCTTGAGGAGCCGCCAAGGTTCGAGCGTAGTCCTCGCACAGATGCCCCTTGAATGTATTCCACAACTCGAGAGGATTGGAAGGTTCGCAATGTGTCAAAATCGTGACAAACAGTTGTCTAAGCTGTTGAGGCATCTGGAAGGTTGATGCTTCTTCCAACGTATTGTGCCACTCTTCGTCATCTTGAAGAAGACGTCTGGCAGTACACGCCTCTCGAAACGTGTCGTAAACCACTCCATCAAAAGTACGTAGATATTCGAATGATGTAGCGCCTGGAACATGCAGCAACAAAACTCGAAGGAAAAATCGTTCTCCTTCTGATGGTCGTGCATTATATAACCGAGCGACTATAGGCTTTAATGTTCTTTTTCGTTTTTGCCATTTTTTCTCTTTGCCATGGAAGACATAATGGTACGGAATATCTGAGTAAAGATACTGTCGAGCATCAGGATCTTCTACATTCAGATTAAACCATGCTGTAAGGTGACTATCATTCAATGCCCCTTCAGCAGCTTCCTCTTCTTCGCCAGCTCTAAAATAAACTTGATGACGATCAGGTAAATGAACAGCTAATCGCTTAATAGTATGCGATTTTTCATGCATAGAGAACTCAAATATTCTCCATAATGCTTCGGGCGCACTAACATATCGAGCATCCAGAAACGTTTTTATTTCGTCATGTTCCAAACGTTCATTAATCTCGATATTTGCACGATCATGTCCTTTGTAAATGTATTTAAAGAGATACTTTACACTTTTGATTGTGGTACATGCTTCCAAATTGATGTGAGCATTATACTTCTTGGACAACCACGGACAGTACGGAACTACCCATTGATTATCTAAGTCCACATTTCTAACCCTCACTGTACGGCCATTGTTACGTCTGCGATACAGTGGATACCCATTTGCATTCATTTGGGTTGCTTCACAAAATCGTTTTGGGAAATCCTTGGTGCAGTTGCCATCATCTCCCATACAAACTGCATTAGGGTTAGCATTCCCACAGGGACCATGAATCATACATGTTTTGATGATATTATGAAGTTCAGGTTCCTGTTCAGGATCTGGTATTTCAGCAGAAATTAAGCTGTCGATGTCATCAGCATTACGCAGTTTATCCTCTTGTGCTAAATGGATAAGAATATGAGCATGAGGTAAAGAACGTTTCTGAAATTCAATAACATACAAATGGGAAATGGCTTTCCCCAAAACACCATTTTTATTTATGTCCTCCAAAAGTGCTTTTAATTTCAAATTGAAAACACGTGTAATCAAATCAGGACGATAATGTGCAGGCTCATTATCTAAGTTTTCTGTGATTTCCTTCCATTTTGGATTACAGGTAAATGTGCAAAACAAATCCGGTTTGCCCATTTTAGTTACCATGGCCATAGCATCTTGATAATTCTGTTGCATGGCCCTTGGACCACCCTGAAAAGAAGAAGGAAGAATCACCGGTCTGCCTGCTTGAAGGCCACGGTTTTCTGCAACATTTTCAAGATAATCAATGAGCCCTTGATATTGCTCAACCCGGAAATTACCCTGATTTCGCCGAATGTAATTAAGACGGTCGGATTCAACTTTGCAGTAACAATCTACAGCAAATTGCTGAAGTAACCTTTTACCTTTTAAGATGGGGCTAAAAGCATCTCTAAATGCAAACCTATAAGTATAATATTGCAACATGGTAGTACGACAATGCTGGCCTGTTGCATACTCTGCTACGTGAGGAATGTCAGAGCTCCAACCCAACTCTCCTCTTGGAAAAAATACAGGATACACCATTGGATCAAGATTAGGTGAATGAACAGGCAAATCCTGCAATGGTCTATCTCGAGGGTAAACAACAATGTCTCGAGCCAATGGTGGTGCACCATCTTCACCAACAAAAACAGCAGCTACTTCATCATGATGAGGTAGATTGTATCGACGCCTGTCACCACCACTTCTCAAGTGCATTCTAACCTGAAAATCAAAAGCAAATTATCAAAAGCAGTTGAAAGATCAGTATTTAGTATATATCTATCAGTAAATATCTATTTCCACTTACCTCAGATGGGTGGCGATTCTGTTCATTTGCGCGACGCAGTTCCTCTGCTTCTACCTCATTCATGTGTTTATAAGCAGCTGCATAAGGACTCTCCCGTAAAATGATATCTTGCAAAGTTTGCATGACTTCAGGGAAGCAACCTTGATTTTCTGGTCTTGCCATTCGCTCGTTGAATGCATCCATACATCATAAATATATAGTTGACCATATGATGGAGGAACACCCGGCGATTGGGTGTAAATTACCTGTTCGGTGACATACCTGGCCATTGATACGAAAAACTGGTGGACCACGACCTGGCGGTACAGCCAATTTCGCACCCATAGAAGCAAAAGCAACCGAACTGTTGAACTTTCGAATATTTTCTTGAAAGTTCTTTGCTTGATTGTTATCACCTACTAAAAGATCTTAAGGTCATTAGGATAATAAATGTTATCTAAATGAACTTTACCATTGTGACAACACTTAAAATTAGTTTCCTCAGCAAACATCCTGGCACCGCAAAACTGACAGACTTTGTCCATGGCACCAAGATAGTGTAGCTCAGGTAGTTGGTCTTGCCTAGCAACACGATGCAATTGGGGATTTGCATTTCGTTGAGCACCCCGCCTTGCCCTCATGCGATGAACATTAGCATTTCGCCGGGCTAACCCTTGACCGTCATCTTCAAGTTGACGATACTGAACACGTCTTTCAGCATTATTGATTCGAAGTCGTTCATTTTCTGATGCGACCTGCTGAATATTGGTGGCTGGATATTAATGTTTGCTGAAGCTGTTGGCGCCTTGCCTCAGCCACATCCTCATGTGCATGCCGACGCTGAATAACAGAGCGCATTTGTTGCTGATCAGGTGGCTGGAGCACAAACTGGCCATTCCTAAAAAACTGCTTGGAAGCCAGGAATAATATTAGTGCCTCTTATATTAAACATCACAGCTCAGAAACACTAACAACAAAAAAAAGAAAGATATAGCTACCAACTGTGAATAAACAGCACAGATCTAGGCAGAAGCATAAGGAAACTGACTAATACGAAATATGTAAAGAGTTAGAATTAATGTGGATCGAAATCTCTTTTAAAAATGCCAAAACGTTCCTAGTAGGAGTACTATATCGACCCCCGGATTCGTCAAGACATTTGGATAAAAACTTTCTCAATATACTTAACAAGAAACTCAACGCTATTCAGAACGAAAACAAAGAGATAATTGTCCTAGGCGATATAAACTGCAATTATGACGACCCAAACGCTCATTATGACATCAAGCAACTTTTTATAAATTTTGGTTTTCGACAACTCATTAACAAACCTACCAGAACAACGGAAAATTCATCAACGTTAATAGACGTTATCCTGACGAACTCCCCCGAGAAAATTATTCACAGCGACGTTGTATCACTTCATTTAAGTGATCACGATATGGTTGGCGCTATTAGAAAACAAAAGCAACAAAAATATCAACCAAAAGTAATTAAAACGAGAAACTATAAGCACTACAATGTTTTCAAAATTCGCACCGAAATCAAAAATATAAACTGGACACCTTTAACTAACTCGCAGAACCCGACAACAGCTTGGAATTTTTTAAAAGAACAACTTAACCATATTTGTGACAAACATATACCACTCACTAAAAAAACTATCAAAGGAAAGCCGTGTCCGTGGCTAACAGAAGAACTTAAGCGAGCTATGAACTTCCGTGATTCCCTGCTACGTAGTGCAAGGAAAAAAAGAACTGAGGATAGCTGGAATACCTACAAACGGCAGAAAAATCACGTGAATAATTTGATAAAGGCTGCGAAATCAAAGTATCACAAAAAACTTCTTGAAGAAAATGTCAATAATCCTAAAAACTTTTGGAACTACATAAAATCGCTATTTCCTACTAAAACGAAGAACAACGTCACAGGTGCAAAATTCAAAATTGACGGTAAAATTCTCCAAGAGAAAATCCATATTGCTGAAGGATTTTGTAGTTTCTTTCAGTCAGTTGCTCTACAACTAAAACGCTGTCATGTGAGGCTTAAGAACTTGGTGTGGTCCAAGCCAGCCAAAAAAAAGTTAAATACAAACGCTATTTTTCATTTTCAACATGTTTCGGTACCAGAAGTCAAAAAACACCTAACTCATCTAAAATACAAGAAATCCGAAGGTTTAGATGGAATACCAGCTCGTATTTATAAGGACTGTGCACATGAACTGGCCCCTTACGTTACACATATTATTAACCTTTCGCTTAAATCGGCCACCATACCAACAGATTTGAAAACTTCAAAAGTAACACCAGTTTACAAAGATGGAGAGCGATCGAGTTTTACGAACTATCGCCCGATCTCTGTTTTACCCATCATCTCCAAAATCCTTGAACGTTGTGTGTACACTCAACTGGTCCGCCACCTAGAACAACACAATCTCCTGTCTAAAAACAATATGGCTTCCGTCGGAAAAGGAGTACAGAATCGGCATGTACTGTTTTTCTTAACGATATCCATAGAGCTATGGACAACTCTAAACTTACTGGTGCTCTATTTGTTGACTTGCGTAAAGCGTTTGACACCGTCAGTCACTCGTCTATTATTGAAAGTTACCTCAGTTTGGAATCACTGGAACAGAAAAAGAATGGTTCATAGATTACCTATTTGGAAGATCTATGCGCGTTGACTTCTTGGGTACGTTATCTTCGACTCAATTTATTCAGTGTGGAGTGCCACAAGGCTCAATCCTCGGCCCTGTTTTATTCTTGTTACACTTTAACGACGCTCCATCAATCCTGAAACACTGCAAAATACTTATGTATGCCGATGATACCGTCCTCTACTTTCATCATCATGATTTAATCGAGATTGAAAAAGCCCTCTCCGACGATCTTGAGACGTTATCATCATGGCTAGTAGACAACGAACTGATTATTAACCTCAATAAAGGAAAAACGGAAGTCATGATCTTTGGAACGAGAGCTCGATTGAACAAGCAAGAAAGAGAAATAACTGTTAAGCTCAATTCGGAAACAATCAATGTCACCAATTCGTACAAATATCTTGGAGTGCATCTGGACCAATCTCTTTGCCTGAATGTTCACTTCAACATGATCTGCAAAAAAGTGGCCACAAGAATTCGTTTGCTTCGCAAAATCAGAGCGTATATCTCCGACGTTGCTGCACTCAGAATTACCAAGCCTTTATCATACCACTGGTCACCTACTGCTCATTAACAAATTTCTTTCACCATCCGTCAAGAAGATCTACCTGTCTAACTTCGAATATCGTATCAGGAAGATAACTAAAGCTGACGTACCAAGTATTATCAACATTTGCGAGAAAAAGTCGTGTGAAACTGTATTCAAGAGTCTACTTGACATTTACCCAGACTATGCAGACTATTTTCACAGAATCT